>JBCEWC010002767.1:0-32809 GCA_038996855.1 Solanum aculeatissimum
CAGCGTTTATAGTAAATAAACATAGTGAACAAAAAAGAGGAAAAAGTAGGATGGTTATTGACTATAGAAATCTAAATACAAAAACTAACCTATGATGGAACATAGTTAATTAGGAAGGAGGTTGCTAATAAGATTCCCTTACCGAGCCCCACATCAAGTCCTATTCAATGCTAAGTCAAATCCCACAGAATAATATATTGAAGTTCTTAGCCTTTCATATACTTTGAGACATAAAAACATCATTTAGTAGAATATCTCATGTAAAATCTTTGGTGATTCAGGATGTGAGAATTGTTCTTTCATCATCTAGAATCCATCATTGTTTGTGAGAAGAACCTTTCACCAACTTAAGTCATTCATCAGGAACCTTCAATCATCATTAAATAAGCCTTTACAACATTGGGTAAAAACCACTTCTTCATACAAGTCATAACTCATAAAAGATGTAGAGTAAACTTAGGTGCGTCTAAGTCAATACAATTTAAACATTTATTTTATCAAGATCATACATGTATACAATAGAAATGATCAGTTGGAACCATAGTTAAAGTGACCCACCATTATATTTTAAAACCATAGATATCGTGACAAGGAAATACTTCATAAACCATCATTTCCATACAATTAAGTATCAATTCATATCAAATAGGTAAATAACGATCACTTAAATCATAATATAAACATTTAAAACTATATCATGAAAACCCATATAGATGTACAATTGAAATTTGGAGGTTTTGGTAAGAAATATTTGGGCTTCATGGGTAGAAGGACCCATGAATTAAAACTCACATATCTGGAGTGCAAAGCTTATAGGAATCCTAACAATAGAGGTCCAAACGTGATACCTTAATCTCCTACCTTCAAACAAACCTTGATAGTTGAGAACCTTAGGAGAATTTGAGTGAACTTTTGAGTTGGAATAGAATTAGAGTGTAATGGTAGGATTCGAGACTAATATAGGTAGATTTAGGCCTTAAACGATATAGTTTAGGGCTTAAGATGCAAGGGGAAGATCTAAAATATCTTTCATTAAAATTGTTTGGAAGGAACATGACCCTTATCTACGGGTCATAGATAAAACTATGGCTCATCGATGGGGGTTTAATTCTAGTTAAACCTCAAAACATTAAAAATATGAAACCCGATCCTCAAACTATGAATGCTCATATGGCCCGTAGTTCTATTTATGGGTTGTAAACAGCCCTCATAGATTCACCTGACACTTGGAAAAATTTCATATCTCATAACCCAAACCACGAATCCTACTTATGACTCATCAACCAAACCATAACTCATACATGGTCTTATCTTGGTTACATCCCCTAACTTCATACACTTGGAACTTAGTTTTTCAATCTATGACCCTACGTTCATGGCTCATAATTCCATGGGTTATAGTTCCCTCGTATCTGTCCCATGACAAGACCTATTTGCAACTCGTAAACCCAACCATGGGCCATAGATAGGACCATACAACACTGTATTAGAATCAATCCTACACTTAATTTCCATAATTTGATCTTTTAACATGTGGGGTATTACAACATGTTGGGTGTCGAGTACTTAATTCAGCATTATGAATATTATTACATACATTAACGATCATTGAATTGATCAACAATCTTAAAACCATCATAGAAACTCATGAACCCCAATTTTTCTCCTCTTCAATCTTGCTCTAAAAATATTCATAGTATTAATGAGAGTGTAGGTACATAGGGTACTGATATGAGGCTTATTTTAGTCCCAAAAAATTAGGGTTTTAACTAGAAGAAGGTGGGAAAGACAAAAGTAAATCTCATTAAAACTGTCATGGACCGTCTACGACTCTATCTATTTGCCGTAGAAACTTCTACGTACCATAGAAACTTTTATGAGAAGTAGAAAAACCTCTCATGAAAAGTAGGCCTATGAATACGATTGACCTTTTACGAGTCTTAGACCTTCTATAGGTTGTCCTATATGTTCAAAGAAAAAGTTTTGAGACTCAATTTCCAACAAATAGAATTTATGAAACCTTTCTTTGAATAGGGGGTCCCTTTATTAGTAATAAAACCTATTCATGAAAGAGGGTGTTGAGACCTAAGGGGTTTCAAGATTTGGGTCCATAATACCCCATTTCTATGTATCATAAGACTTATTATGGGTCATAAACCCACTCCGTCCGTCATATTCAAATTTTTGAGTCTCTAAACTTCACCTACGAACATCAACTATAGTTTGTAGAAGCTTCAATGGGTCATATAATTCATCAGTATAATCATTAATATGAAATCAAACTTTCACTAAGTATGGAGAGGATGTATGAGTCCTCCATGTAGACTGTAGGACCTTCTATAGGTTGTAAAGTCCCTTCTTGATCATTGCACTTAGTCTTTCCATAATTTCTTTAGAGATTTTCTATGGGTCCAAGCTGAGGTTTCTTTTGGGTGATACAATATCTCCCCGTTGGGATTATTCATCGCCAAGTGATGACCAATCTAGGGGTTACACAAGGCACCAATGAAAAAAACTAAAATACTCAAACTCATGAATAAACATTAACTCAAAGATAGAAAAAGTAATATTACTATTACAACCCATGCTTGGCCTTAGATGTGACACAGTGATTAGAACCTCGAAGGACTCCAATCAAGATTCTTAACATTCATCGCATACATAAAATAAATAACAACATAAAAGGATGCAGAAGTAAATCTAAGGCAGTTTATCAATTGCAACATAGGGTAGGAAAGTTCAAATAATAACATAGACTCCAATTACAACATATGTATGAAAAGCCTCTGAACATAGATAAATTATTAGGATTGGCCCTATCTGACTCGATGTGTAAAATAAATTGAAACCAAGAGAATAACAAAGGAAAAGGGTAAATCATAAGCATGTCCTAAAATCACGGGGACTCAGAAATTTTGAATCCAAAGATAGCAACTAACCACGTGTAGAAGGAAGCACATTTGCATTTATATTATTGTCACACCCCAAGTTAGGTTCTAAATGTGACACGGCTATTAGAACCCCAAAAGATCCCAACCAAGCCTCTCAGAATACATACATGAGCATACATAAGGTGGTTAAAGCAATATATCAAATAAGGGAAAATATAGTCTTAAGGAAATCTTAATAGAAAAAGATAGACCAATGACCTAATACATGATCTTACACTTCTCTTTGTCTAAATATTCCTCTAAACTCACACACAAGGCATAGGACAAGTTCCTTTCTCACCAATATAAAATAAGAACATAAGTCTCATGAGAAGTAAAATGCAAACAAGAAAACAAGTTCATATTTGAATCATGAACACTCACCAAATCAATCATCAAGGAATCACAACTAGCCACGTGAATGAGATGGATAATTCGACCCTATATTGTGATATATGTAGGTAATGAAGTATATTTTAGTACTTGAAATGCATTAAGTATGTGAAAAATCCATGATACAGGCGCGCGCGCACGCACACTCATACACACACATAAATGACATGAAGTAGGTAGTGCATAGGTCATAAGATGCAAAATGATAATAGAATAGGTGAAAAGTAAAACATGGGATAAGGAATAATTTATAATTATATGGTAAAAGTATCAAATGAAAATAAACTTTAAAAGTAACATAATCATTTTTTTTGTGAGCATGGAATATCAACTTTAACCGACAATATGACCATGTGAGCTATAACATGGAATTTGATGTAATTCCCACATTGAGAAAGGAGAGGATACTTTGATAAGGTAGACTCCATGATGGTAAATTCAATCATTCATTCCTCATGAGCTATATTTGGATCCACTAGCTAGGCCTATAAGGCAAACCTTGGAGCCACATAGTTTTGGGAATGAGGTTTCTACTAGGATTATTGTAGGAAGATAATCTTAAGGGCTTCTGGACCAAACCCCACCTCAAGCCTTCTCAGTGCTAAGTAAAATCTCATGGAAAAACAATCATTCATTCCTCATGAGCTATATTTGGATCCCATAGCTAGGCCTATAAGGAAAACCTTGGTGGCACATAGTTTTGGGAAAGAGGTTTCCACTAGGATTACTGTAGGAAGATAACCTTAAGAACTTTTAGACCAAACTCCACCTCAAGCCTTCTCAGTGCTAAGTAAAATCTCATACAATAACAAATCTTAGTACATTAAAACATGAGAAATATATCAGAATTTGTGTCATAAAGACCATCTTTCATATAGAGCAAATCATTAAAACCTTCATTGATTCATCAATATGAGAATTGTCCTTATCACATTTAGAATCCATGATTAGGTGAGAAAATCATTTCCCTAACATTCATTCATTCATTTTCATAGATCAACATAAGCATTTTCATGAAACATGGGGGAAATCCTCTTTCATTCATGATCATAGTTCATCATAAGCTAGGATAACTTTCATGCTCTTCCATTCATGATCATAGTTAATAATAAGCTAGGGTAAACTTCATGGTTTCATCTCAAATCATTCTAAAACATGTAATTTAGTCAAATCATGAATTATTACAATGAGAATTATCAATTTAAATCATAATTGTAGTAACCCGTATTTACAATTATGAACCCTAGAATGTCTTGTAAAACATTTGCTTGAAAATCATCAATTTCATGTAACTAATCATCATATCATGTTGAAATGAATATAAAATCATAATATAAACCAAACTTTATTCAATTGAGTAGAAATCATGAAAACGCATAAAAATATATACTTGAAATTCATTGAAAAAGTGAGAGATTCTTTGTGCTCCATGGGCAGAAGGGGCCAATGGCTGAATACCCACATACCTTAAGTGCTTTACTTGAGAAAAATATGAAACTCAATGGAGGAATTGGAAAACATAGCTTGATGTTAAATGGAGATTTAGGCACCTTTGTAGAGAGAATTTTTTGTAGTAGTGGGTTAAGCAAGAACGGGGGAAATTTGGATAGTTATAGGCATGTAAAAATATCTGAAAATGTCATAGTATAGTTCCGGTAGGTAGTAAAAAGTCTATAATACACTTAATTAAAAACTAAAATCAAATGATAAGGTTTCTCAGGTTTGCTTCATGGATTTGGTCCATCGTAGTTCATTTTTTAGCGAAGCTTTCCGGGATGCAAAATTTTTTAAACTTTCCTTAGCCATGTCCATGATGCAAACTTTGTGGACTTTTCTATCTTGCAAATTTCGTGGACCTGTTTCTTCCTAGGTCACTTTCTTCCTTCTTTAGACTCAACCACCTTTCTAGGTAATACAATATCTCCCCCTTAGAAAAATTCATTCTCGAATGAGATAAACGTTATCTTGAGTAGTGTAGAATAAATATCTAATAACCCAACATGAGTGCAATAATGCAATTTAAACATCATTTTCATATAAATTCCAAACTTTAGCAATGAACACCATTTAAAATGGATTTCTTCAATATGAATGCATATGATGTGACATGGAAAGGTTGAAATGTAGGAATTTGGATGATTTGAGTATGAATAACTAAATATCTTAGGTTGGAATAGAAGGAAAAGGGTATGTATAATGTCTAATATCTGCTTTCACTTCCTATGTAGCATTTTCAATTCATTAGTTCCTCCATAATACCTTGAAGGATGCAATTTCCTTATTTCTCAACTTTGAATTTTCTATCCAAAATTTTAACTGGAACATCTTCATATGTCAAACTCTCTTTAGCACCCACATTCCCCAAAGCTACAATAGCACTAGGATCACCATCATAGTTCCTCAACATTGACACAAGGAATACCTGATGAACCAAGGATAAATCTAATGACAAATCTAGTTTATAGGCCATCTTATTAATACGCCTTAGAACCTTATATTGGCCCACATGCCAGAGAATAAGCTTCCCCTTCTTCCCAAAATGCATCACACACTTCATTGGAAAAAATTTCAAGTAGACCCAATCACCCATTTCAAATTCAACTTCTCTTCTCCTTACATCTGTATATGACTTTTGAAAAGTTTGAGAAGCCTTCAATATTCCCTAATAAGCCTTACCTCGTCAATAACCTCAAACACCAACTCAGTTCCTATCACGGCCATTTCTCCTATTTCAAACAACCTGACAAGAGATCTACATCTTCTACCATATAAAGATTCAAAATGAGCCATCTTGATGCTAGAATGGTAACTATTGTTATATGAAGACTCAATCAACAGTAGGTGATCATTGATGTCGCCCAAACTACACCTCCAAATTAAGGATAAGTAGTTGTTGCCAAAATATAATCCCTAACAAAGGATAGGGTCGAATCCCACGGGGAATATGGTCTAGACTTAGCAATTACGAGCATTTCGAATGAATTAACCTATTTCTTTCCCAAAACAATAGGGGGGGGGGGGGTTGCAAATGCAGTATGTAAATCTAAACTAAAATAAGGTATGGTGAGTTTAATGAGTGAAGTAACTAGGGTATTGTATTCCCCATGAATTCCTAACTTAGTATAGCCAGATAATCATAATCTTTTCCAATATGTAACATGCCGAACTAGTAAGATATGTTTACCAAACCCTTTGATCCAGGCAAGAGGTGAATTTTACTATGTGATTTGATCCATCTCCGCAGTGTGACATTACTAACCCTTACCTTTTATTCCAGTACAACCACCCTTTCATCCAATTAGGTTGATTAGACGAGAGGAAATACATCGAATCTTGTTGATTACCCCCTTTTACCATTCATTACCACCTTGATCACGTCGATAAGAATTAGGCGAGTTCTAACATTGGCCGCTGTTTAAAAGTATTCTTAACAAAGGGATTAATTAATACATGCATGCACGCTTTCCAAGAATTATAAATTATCCAATATTACCTTGTTAGTTCTTCATGGTTTCCACAACCATAGTTGTGGATTTAGTTATGCATGATCATTATAGATGAGAGAATCATGTTATGGATTAGCATAATTAACCACTTACAATGATGAATTGAAGAACAAGAAATCCAAATTTCTCCATAAGAAATTGCAATGCTATAATCCCAATATAAAATCTAAAAAAATCACAAGTGGAACTCGCTCTTTGTTCCTCTCAGTTTCTGTCGTTCCACACTAATGAAAAACCAAAAAAAACTATTTATAATAAGTAAAATGCAAATACAATATGAAATAGGAAAACTGAATTTAGCAACTCAAGCGTACTAGGTTATGGGTCGTATAAGGAACCACGACCTGTACTTGGGCTTCATACTCTTCATCTCTCAAAATATGACTTCAACCTACGAGACCTACTTATGGGTCGACTTACGGCCCGTAAAGGGTTTCATCTACTAACTTTTCTAAAACTCTTCAAAATTTGGATCCTCCCGGCATGACCTTATCTATGACCCTTCATAAAACTTACGAATCGTAAGTGACCTCGTTTGATAACACTTTAGCATTCAAAAGATTTTTTGAACTTCAACCTACAAACTCACATATGGCCCATGAAGATTTTTTAGCTCATCTGACAACTCGTACTTTTCATATTTGAAGATCGAGCTTTCCTTAGATCTGACCTACGACTCATCCTATGGATTGTAGATTGAACCACAACCCATGGAAAGTTCCATAAATCACCAAAAACGTGCATTCTGCATCACTTTGTCCAAAATCATGTCGAATCATGTAATCCTGTATAAACAATATAAAAACACATCAAACCTACTAACATTGCTTTGAGAACACATAAAATTCCAAGTTTTAAGTATCAAAAGTATTGTCTTTTAGCAACACATCAATCATCCCAATTCTATTTGAAATCTAGTACATGTTCCCTCAACATATCATCCAATGTTTGAACTGTTCTCTTAGCTTGCTCATCGTTTTGAGGGTTAAAAGCATTACTTTGCTGCACCTTGTTACCACAATCCTTTTTAAATGACTTCTAAAAGTGTGAAGTGAATTGAGTACCACAATCTAAATAATAAACAAGGACATAACATGATGTTTTACCAATACCCAGATATACATCTTTGCATAATCCTCAGCACCATAAGAAGTCTTGATCGGTAGGAAATGGCCTGATATAGTTATTTGATTTACATGTATCCACGTCGAATCATATTGCTTATTGGTACTAGGGAAATTTTTTAAGAAATCCATATTCACATCTTCCCACTTTCAAGTAAGGATTTCAATGTCATGGTCAAAACCTCTTGATCTTTGATATTCCACTTTCACTAGTTTTCTATTTGGGCACTCTTCCATAATTCTTGTTATGTCCTTCTTCATACCATTCCACTAATACACTTTTCTTAATTATCTATACATTTGATTGTATCCCAGGTGAATGGAATAGCAAGAATTATGGACTTCACTCAATATCATCTCCTTTAGGTCATCAATATTTGGAACATATAACTGACCTTGGTAATAAAGCACCTCATCTTCCCTTTGGGAGAAAACCTCAATCTTTTTCTTAGTGAAAAAACTTCTTCAACTCGAATGAATTTGGATCAATGTCTTGTTTTTCTTTAACATTAACCACAAATGAAGACTGCAAAACATTATGAACAAAAATACCACCCTCATTAGAGTCACTCGACCAATACCCTATCGGACCAACAAATGCACTTCCTTAGCCAACTCCCTCTTTTCATCCTTCACATGAGCAATGTATTCATAGTCTTCCTTCTTAGTGCATCGTACACTACATTTTCCTTTCTTGGAAAGTACAACACACTCATGTCATAATCCTTTAGTTTCTTAAGCCACCTTCGTTGCTTATGGTTCAAGTCTCTTCGGTTGCTAAATCCACCAAATCTTTAAAGAAAAAATAACCGCCTCCAATTCAATATCATGAGTGGAATAATTCTTTTCAATCACCTTGAATTGTCTTGAGGAATATGCGATAACCTTGCCATTTGCATTAGCACAAACCTAATCCAACTTGTGATGCATCATAATATATGATAAACCCATTCAAACCTTCCTCTAATGTCAAAAATAAGGGCTAAAGTAAGAAGATCCTCTAATGTTTGAAAACTTTTCGCATACTCATCCGACCATTGAAATTTCACCTTCTTTTGGGTCAACTTGGTCAAGGGTGATACAATAGATGAAAATCCCTCTACAAGCATTCTATAGAACTGGCCAAGCCCATATAGCTTCAAATATATGAAGGAAACAATGATCTAACTAATTTTCACTTCCACCATTTTCTTAGGATCAACCATAATACCCTAACCATAAATAAGTGATCGAAAAATGCCACTGATCTCAATTGAAATTTCCACTTGCTAAATTTGGCAAATATTTGTCAAACCCTCAAAGTTTGTAACATAATCCTCAAGTGACTCATATTCTCTTCCTCACTTTGAAAATAAACCAATATGTCATCTATAAAGACCACGACAAATATTTCTAAGTATGATTTGAATAACCAATTCATCGCATCCATAAAGGTAACGAGGGCATTAGTCAACCCAAACGACATAACTAAAAATGCAAAATGATCATACCTTGTCCAAAATGGTATCTTGGGAATATCAGACTCCCTCACCCTTAATTGGTGATACTCAAACTGGATATCAACTTTGGAAAAGTAACTTTCTCTTTGATGTTGGTAAAAATAAATTATTGGTCTTTTGGATAGAGTACTTGTTCATTATGGTAACCTTATTTAATTATCGATAGTCAATACACATGTAATGTGACCCATCCTTCTTTATAACAAACAACATGGGAGCACTCCATGGTGAAATGCTTGGACTTATGAATCCCTTATTCAACAAATCTTTCAATTTTTCCTTAAACTCCTTGAGTTCTAACGGATCCATATGGTAAGGGGGAATAGAGATAGGTTGAGTATCGAGGAGAATATCTATGGAAAAAGTAGAATACCGAGTAGATCATCAAGGAGCACATTAGAAAATTAATTAATAATAGGGGACTGAATCAGGAGTATAGGCTTCATAATTAACATCTCTAACCCACACTTAGATAACTCATGCAACCTTTGAAAATCATTTTCTAAGAATTATGGCATGATATAAATTGACCATTAAGCACGGAAATTGTACCATACTACTCCAAGACAGGCTCATTAGGAAATTTGAATTTGAACACTAGGGGTTTACAATCAATAGAGGCATAATATACATGAAGCCAATTTATACCAAAAATAACATCAAAGTAAGTCATCTCAAGTTCTACCAGATCGTATGAGGTCTCTTTATGAAGAATCAAAATGGAATAATTTGTATAGTCTCTCTTGGCTATAATTGACTCACCAACTGAGGTATAAATAGAAAGGGGTTCTAACAAGAGCTCAGGGGTTATATCAAATCATATAGCAAGGTAAGGAGTAACAAAAGATAAATTGTCACCTAGATGAACTAAAACATATACATTATAGTCAGACCCATAACATATGTGTGACTACATCTAAGGACTCCTCCAACTCCTGTATGGCCTAAAGTGTATATAACCTATTACAACATGCATCACCACCACCCAATTCTTAAGTGTTAGTTGTCTGAGTCTGATCCTAGGGTCATCCACCTTAATCCGTACAATCCTTATCATGGTAACTCAACTTGCCACAACTAAAGCAAATATTGGATCTGGCTAAGCACTCTCCCTTGTATGTCTTCCTATATTTCTGGCAAGTTGACGTAGCTTGAGTTCCCGAACCACTTTTTGGGGCTTTAGGGTTTAGCCCCTTGTCCTTGTTACTCTTATCCCAGTACAACCTCCCATTAATTTGGTTAAGTTGATTAGACAAGAAAAAACTTGATCATCTCCTATTAATTACCTATTTTCCTATTCGTCACTTCCTTGATCCAGCAAGTGATACTACGAGAGTTCTAATGTTGGCCACCATTAAAAACTAATTAAAGTGAAGAGAATAATTAATACGTCCTAACACACCTTTCAAGAATTACACATTAACTTATTTTACCTTGTTAATTCATCATGGCTCCCACAACCCTAATTGTGGATTTAGCTATGCATTATCAGTGTAAACGTAGAGATTATGATGTAGAAGAACATAATTAAGTACTTACAAGATGAAATTGAAATCACAAAATTTGACTCTTCAATTAAAATCACGAGTTTGAATCAAGAACACACAATGTATGATAAATCTTAAGTGTATTCACTAAAACAAGGTTCAAAATTTATTTCTCTGGAAACATTTTGAAAAATAACCTTAAAACTTATTTATAATAAGTAAAATACAAATCCAAAATGAACTAGGAAAATTGTGTCGGCAAGCTTCATGGGACCTCTTTACGGCTCATAAACCACTTCATGGCCCGTAGATTGGGGTTTCGTGTATTTTGGCAGTGTTCAAGAGTTGACTTCTACAAAACCATTGCAAGGCCTGTGTAAGATTCTACGGCCCGTGAAAGGTCTCGTCTGATGACTTTTCAGTATATCGCTAGTTTATGGTCCTCCGGGCACGAACATCACTCTATAGCTCGTGTACCATTATACAACTTGTGGATTCTCTTCGCAGAATTGACTTCAACTTTGCACCCCTCACTGGAACTATATACAAAACCCACTCCACGACTCGTAGAGGGTCTCGTCGAACACCAAAAACTAGCAACTTCAGCATATTTCTCCCAAAACTTTGCCAACACTGTAATTCAACAAAACAAACACAAAAACACAATCAAACCTACTAACATTGCATTGCGAACACATAAAATTCCATGTTTTAAGCATCAAAAGTGTTGCATTTTGGCAGCACATAAACACCCTCAACTTAAATTTTTTACTTGTCCTCAAGCGACGGACTCAATCTATATACGCAGTATAGCAGTATACAGACTCAAAACCAATGGCACAGACTCAATCAAAATCCAACACAAATACCCACATTATATTTCAACCTCAGATCAGATAGCCATCCAGCAAACCAACACAGATCAATATGCCCAACAGTGCAACTATGACAAGTTATGCAATTATAAATCAGCAGTAATCACCAAATTAGTCAGACATCAACAATGCAATGCAAGTGCCCTCACAAAAGAAATCATTTTTCCCTCTCAGTATAAAATTTTCACAATTAATGCTCGGGACGATTCTAGATCACTCTCACTCACAAAGACATTCAGATACCATGGTCAATACCATATGCTCTATACTCATGACTAGTACTTTCAACTAGTTGGGTTAAAATCACTTTAGGACTTGTTAGGCTTATAATGCAGGCTCAAGAGGTTTTGGTGTGATACGTTGGAAATATAGTGACCAATGGCCCTCCTTGACACTGCGTATTCTACACTTTCTCCTTACCAACCTATCTTTTAATTCACTCTCCCTTTTTCTCTTATTTCGAACCTTTTATGGTGCTTATTTTTCACTCTTTTGCAATATGCTTTTATTTTTAAAATTCCTTTTTTTCTTTAGCATACTGATTAGGCACTTATTTACATTTTTTCTTTTTTTGGCACCCTACTCTCTATTTTCTTTCCTTTTTTGCAACACTAATTTTTCCTCCCCTTTTTATGACTTTTCCCTCACTAGCCACCCTTAACTTAGGCGTTTAGCCTGAGTTGAGGTACACATTATCCATCCTTTGAACCAGGGCCACTTTTGGTAGCCACCCTCAACTTAGGATTTTTGCCTCAGTCAAGGTGAACGATATTCAAAGAAGGACTAGGGCCAATTTTAGGATCTAATCATGAATTTGGGTAAGGTTTCTTAGGTGTTTACAATCAAGAGGTCAATTATAGGCTCAAATACAGGGATCAAGGGATACATAGCACATTTGGTCGATTATTTTTAGGCTAAGTAGACTAGTATAAACAACGGCCTAAGATCTTTTCCTAACTAACTAATCTACAGCAAAAATCAGAGTGACAGGGCAAGTTCTAAATTGAAACACAATACTAAATCATGAAATTAAGCTCACTCACACATGACACTACTTTACATGTTAATACATACTATCAGATCATGTTTTTCATCAAAATTTAACCTAACTTATTAGAACAAGCACTATCAAACAACTAATCATGCAAGGTTACTATCAAGACTAACTAAACACAAAAAATTTAGTGGGTACCGTTTTCAACAAAAACATACTATGCCATGGATATAAGTATTGAATACTACTAATACTACCTAAACATCCTAAACATGTTGGTTAAACAGAAAAATATATATCCACAGGAAAAGAGAACATAGGCAAGAAAACCCTTTGGATCAAAAATTAGGATAGTTATAGGCCAACGCTACTTAGACTTCATTGAGGCCTATAACTACCCACACCCCATCGAAAAAGTTGTGCATTGTCCCTAATGCGCACATAATATAAAGAGTAATGAGCAGGGGTCAAAAAGAACATACCTGGGCACCAAAGTAACTCACTCATCTAGAGTCTATCCACCCTCTACATGACTGGTGGACTCCTCGCCAGTAGAACCCTATCCTGAGAGGTCAGCACCCCTCGCTCTCTCGCGCTCTTGAGCTAGCCGTATCTACTCATCCTGCCTCGATCTGGCATGAGCAGGCTCAAGCTCCTACTCCCCCATTAGCCCCATCTTGAAGTGCACAGTATTAGGACCGTCTGTGCTAGGCCTCTTCCCAAGGGAAGGCATAGGTGGCTCATCTAGAGCGAACAAGTCAACCACCGACTCATCTGGAAAGGCCAGTGGGACAACAACAGAGGTAGCAAGGGTTGCACTCATCTGCGCCCAGAGCTACTGAAGCTCCGTCTAGATGGTCGTCGCATCTAGAGACCTCGCTGAAATGAGGCTCTGTTGGACCTGCTTCTCAAATACATCTATGCGAGCATCCACGGGACTGAGATTCTCTCGGATAGCTAAAACTGTGAATGCCTGCATGTGGGTCTCCACCTCGGAGATAACTTGGCAGACCCAAGGTCTCAACTACTACAGTAACCGAGTCAACTGAGACTCAGTGTGGGCCTTTCACTGTGTCAGGGCTTCAAAATGTTATTGCAGACACAAAGGCAATGCCTATAGGTACTGAAGTAGATATTGGGTCAACTAGAGAAGAAATATTAGAAGAGGGACCCCTCTCCACATCGATCTCACCCTGTGGGGGCTCCTCGGTAGTAGGTGCAGCAACAGAAGTGGTAGATTGCTCAGGCGATGGCACTGGAGCGAGCATCTCTAGCATCGGTACTTGAGGCCTCGGTGCTCGCCAAAGTGTAACTGGATTTTCATCATAATTGATCAAGCTAGCATTGATCATACGCTGAACCTCTACCAATACGTCTACGTGGTGAATAACATCTACCCCCACCGCTAAGCATAGTCAGTGAATCAAGAATGGGAAAGGGATGGTCATGGACCTCATCAGGGCCACCTCATGGATCTGCTCTGAAATAAGGATGGCCTAATCAATATCGTAAATATCAAAGATGTTGGCTACTAGAACTGCACGGTTCGGTGTGAGTGTATATTTGTAAGTGTTGTCCGGATCCGTAAATGAACCACTACCCACCAAAACTTGGCGGGGAAACTAAAGGAAGCCTTAATTATAGGCTCTGCTGACGTGATAATCCATGCAGGGTCAAGCCCCTCTGCTTCTATCTGGTCAGCAACCCATCTCATTAAAGTAACTTTGCACTCTAGGTCCCTTATCATACCAAGGTCTCGAGTCTGCCCCACTCTACGGTCGAACTCAGATGTGGATTTGGGGGCAGAGAACTTGAGCCAAAATAGCATCTGTCGGATGGTCTCCTCTGATATATCCACCTACCGGCCTATCACCATGACCTCCTCCAATCTCGGTTGGGCGAGAGGCTTTTTTCCCTTAGAGAGAGTTGTATACTATGGCGGCATAGGAGGTAAAGAACTCTCTCACCAATACCGGTGAGTACTTCCCTACTGGTTGTGCCAGCCACTGGAGCCTGTAGCAAACTATAGTGTCCTCGAGCCCTGGGACACTATTGGGTCTTGTAGTAATGACTCATAGGTCCTTGAAAATAGAACGAGCAGGTTGGTCCCGGTCATTCCACTATATATCCTTCTCAAAAATGGTCCACATGCCCCTCATGCACCATCTTCTGGCTCGGGGATCTGGTAAAGTATCTGGTACTCGGGGGCCTAAAGATGACGCGGAGTCTGACCCCTCCCTAAATCCAGGCTTGGACCCTCCCTCGGAAGAGATCAGTTAAATGTTGCTACTGGCCCTGTCACCTCCCTCGTCAGACTGGGGAGGGTGGACCATGATCACCTGCGTGATGGCCTCCCTCGTAGTAGCTCGGGCCTCATAAAACTCTGATTATGAGCTGTGGAATGTTCCACAGCTCGTAGATCGCGGTGTCATATGGGCTTGGAACCCTAACTTGAAACCTGTACTCTACCATACCTTTCATGAGTTGTGGACTTAACACGGCTTGTAAGAAGGTTTCGTAGAGTACTTCTGACACTTAGACAAAATTAGAAAAACATACCTGGGGTCCATGAGCCTCATTCACGACTTGTATTTTAATCTACAGATAATCAAGTTGGCTCATGGACTGGAGTGCACATATATTTGCTCACTAGAGGGTTCTACGAGCTGGTATACGGGTCGTACAATGAAGTACGGCCCGTATAATCAGTCATAGAACCATATTTTGAGCCCAACATGGACAACTTGGCCTTGCACCTGCAGAACCTGCATACACATATTGTTACCCTATATGCCACTAGTCCATTGTTCAAAATTTATAAGAAAAACTACTGAAAATAAAAACTACCTAGCATTCTAAAACTAAAAAGCAAACAACAACTATCCTATTACATCAAATAACTTGGGTTGCCTCCCAAGAAGCGCCTGATTTATTGTCGTGGCACGACGTAGACTTGTTGATTACTCAAAATTCATCAACAACCCATACTTCCATCTTGAGTTCATCTGGTCTCTTCATCGTCTGACAGACATTGAAGACAACTTCTTCATCATTCAATCTGAACTTGAGTTGGCTAGATTTTATATCCACTAGGGCTCGCCCAGTGGCTAGTAAGGGTATTCCCAAGATGATTGGGGCGTCGAAGTCGACTTTGCAGTCCAGGATCACAAAGTCTGTAGGGAAGATGAACCTATCATCTTTGACGAGGACATCATAAAGTATCCCAACAGGCTTCTTCCCATCCTGTCAACCATCAACAGTCTCATGCTTGTCAGGATAAGGGCTGTCATACCAAGTTTCTTGAAGATCACAAGGGACATTAGATTTATGTTAGCACCAAGATCACACAGTGCCCTTACGAACTCCACGTCACCTATGGTACAAGAAATGGTAAATGCGCCTGGGTCTTCACGTTTTTGCACCAATTATCTAGTAGAAATTACACTGTAGTTTTAGAGCTCTTGGGAGAGCATTTGACTCACGGTGCGCTTATTAGTCACCAGATCCTTCATAAACTTAGCATAGCCAGGTGCCTTCTCCAACGCCTCAATCAACGGAATGTTGATATAAAGATTCTTCAGCATGGAGAGAAAGTGTTTAAACTTACCTTCCTCCTTTTTTTTTTAGTCTCTGAAGGAAGGGAAAAGGAGGTTGAGGAATGGGTCTTACTTGTTGCGGCGCGACATTGGTTCCCTCATTCACCACATGATCATCTCTAATTTTATTCTATTTATTCATCACCCTCGCATCGCTATCATTTACCGGTAGCGGAGGATTGACTGTTTGTTTCCCACTTCGAGTTGTGATAGCCATGCATTGCCCGTCATTCTTAAGATTCTACATAGTATTACTGGGCAATGTATTGACCGAATTGTTGTTCAAGATGTTTGATGGCCACAGAATGAGACTCAATCTTTTTGTTGATACTAGAGATATAAGACTGCATCCCCTTTAGTGTCTTATCTTGTGCATCAACCCTTTTCAGCAACCAATCGAGCATCTCCTCAATGCGAGATGAGCCAACTCCAGTCTCCTAATTTTTCGGTGGATGTATGGACCATTTCTAAAGCCTTCTCTATGGACCCAATCAGCATCTCTGCCTGGTCCCCTCGGCCTGTAGTCCTGATTGGTTCCCCTGCCCTTGGCGCCAATAGTCCTGATTGGACCCTTGGGCTTTGGGTCAGAAACTCATCATCTGCTCTGAAACAAAGCACGTGTCCTCATAGTATGCCTCTTCGTACATGGTTAGGCGAGGGGGATGATGAGCTATAACATTCACCCACTCCATGTTCTGCTTCATCAATAGCTCAACATTAGTATTAATTTGTGTCAATTCTTGCATCACTTCATTACTGGCTTTTGTGTGTGTCGAACTAGTGCTAACTGAGAATGAGCTCCTTCTAGTATATTTCTCCCTCGTACCCCATGCACGATTGGTTTTGACCACGCGTTCCAACCTATGAGCCACCTCCTGGAATGGATGATCAATGAAAGAGCCCCCCATAATTGTGTCAGCGACAGCCTGGCTATTCTCATCAAAGGCTTTGTAGAAGATCTCCACTAGGGCCTTATCAATAATTTGGTCAAGGACATGTCTCAGACATTTTTTGAAAATCTCCCATGTAGCACCGATCGAGTTACCAGGAATCTTCTTGAAGTTATTGATCTCAGACTTTATCTTCAGCTTCTTCGAGATAGGGAAAAACCTTTCCAAAAAGGCTGTCTACAATTCTACCCAACTGGTGATTGAACTCTGTGGGAGCTCTAATAACCATAACATTGCGTTGCTAGTGAGCGAAAGGGGGAAGACATGGAGCCTAACAGCATCCATGGAGAGATTTTGGTTTTCCATCATATTCTTACAAACAAATACAATGTTGTGCAGATGGTTATGAGGATCCTATGACGATAGGCCCGCAAACAACCCGCGATTTTACAGCATCTAAAGCAATCCACTCGAAATGATGAACTTTGTGTCATTCGGTAGTGGGGGTAACACAATAGCTCCCCTAACAGCAGTCGCCATAGGTTCAAGTTGATATTGATTCCACTTATTTGTTGCAGCTTGCAGACCCTGTGGTGGTGGTGGATTGTTGTCACCATTATTTCTATTCAGCGCTGCATTTTCCGCATCATTCGCGGTGTTATTGGTGTTGTCTTGGACCATTCTTTGCAGTGTTTTCTAAATCTCGGGATCAAATGGAGCCAAGGGATTGTCTTGACTTCAAGTATTATGCTTACACTACACTTGCACGTAAAGAAAAACAACAAACAATGTAAAATTAGGGAAATAAATATTAATCCCCCAAACATACTTGAATTAACCAAGTCTAGTCATATTCCCTGGCAACGGTGCCAAAATACTTGATGTCGCTCAAGCCACACCTCCTTTTTGAGATAAAGCGGTCGTCAAGTGAATAACCTAACCAAGGTTAGGATCGTTCCCACAAGGATTATGGTAGACTCCAGAATCAATCCAATGAACCTTGAGAGTGATTAACCTATTATCTCTCGAGGAAAAGGGGTTTGAAAACAACAATTTAAAGTAAACTAAATGAATGCAAGTAATGAACAATCAGTGGAAGAGCTAACTAGGGTTAAGTGTTCCCCATGAATCCCTAACGTGGTAATATCGAACACATGAAATTCTCTTCCAGTGTGTCGGTATAGGACAGTAAGTTAGGTTTACCTAAGTCTTTGATCCAACAAATAGGTAAATTTCACCCCAAAACTTGATCCGTCTCTGTGGTGTGTCACTACTAACCCTTACTCTTATTCCAGTACAACCTCCCCTTAATTTGGTTAAGTTGATTAGATGAGAAAAAACTCGATCATCTCTTATTAATTACCTCTTTTCTTATTTGTCACTTCCTTGATCCGGCAAGTGATACTAGGTGAGTTCTAACGTTGACCACCGTTAAAAACTAATTAAAGTGAAGAGAATAATTAATACGCTCTAACACACCTTCCAAGAGTTACACGTTAACCAATTTTACCTTGTTAGTTCATTATGGTTCCCATAACCCTAGTTGTGGATTTAGCTATGCATTATCAGTGTAAACGCAGAGATTATGATATATAAGAACATAATTAAGCACTTACAAGATGATATTGAAATCACAAAATCTGACTCTTCAATTAAGCTCACGAGTTTGAATCAACAACACACAATGTATGATAAATCCTAAGTGTATTCACTAAAACAAGGTTCAAACTTTGTTCTCTCTGGAAACCTTTTGAAAAATAACCTAAATACCTATTTATAAGGAGTAAAATACAAATCCAAAACAAACTAGAAAAACTGTGTTGGCAAGCTTCACGGGGCCTCTTTACGGTTCGTAAACCACTTCACGGCTCGTAGATTAGAGTTTCGTGGATTTTGGCAGTGTTCAAGAGTTGACTTCTACGAAACCATTCCATGGCCCGTGTAAGATTCTACGACCCTTGGAAGGTCTCGTCTGATGACTTTTCAGCATATCGCCAGTTTCTGGTCCTCAGGGCACGACCATCATTCTACGGCTCGTGTACCATTGTACGGCTCATAGATCCTCCTCGTAGAATTGACTTCAATTTTGCACCCCTCACTGGAACTGTATACACGACTCGTAGAGGGTCTCGTGGAATACCAAAAAACTAGCAACTTCAGCATATTTCTCCCAAAACTTTATCAACATTGTAATCCTGTACAACAAACACAAAAACACAATCAAACCTACTAACATCGCATTGAGAACACATAAAATTCTAAGTTTTAAGCATCAAAAGTATTGTATTTTGATAGCATATTAGTAGGCGGGATATAACAGGAGCCATCATGACCTGAAAAGTTGGGTCGTGACAAGGAACTCATTAGGAGGGTATTATAGTCCATAAACGTCCAATAAAAACTTAGGATCTCATAAAAAGACTAATATAGCCTTACAAAAACATACCTGGACTGCCCAGGCAGTTCACCATCACAGCACACATACCACGGATCATGGTGTGTACTACGACCCATGGAGGGGTCCATGGTGTTCAGCTTTGGACAGAACAAGAGAGGTCAAGTGAAGGGGGCCCTTCAGGGGACACACCATGGATTGTAGTTTACTCCCTGGTGAGCACACCTTCCCAAGGCAGCCTTGAATCATGGCCAAGGGCCCTTCTAAGAGACATACCCCCGTCAGTAGTGTGCTCCTTGGTGGGCACCCTAGGTCAAAACCTTCCGTAATCATGATTTAAAGTCTCGATTAGGTCATACGAAGGTCAGGTCCTTACAATTTTCTTATTTGGTTTTGGGGAGTAATCGATATTGTTGGAGGATTTGATTTAATATTCACACGTCCATGTTAAATGATTTCAATGATGAAAAAGGGGTAGTAAAAAATTGATGGTTTATTAATATGTGATGTATTGTGGAGGTTTTGAATTGCTATATGAATTCCTTTTTTATGATATATTGTGACCATTTGATATAAGATTTTGTCATTTCTCTCATCATACCATTGAATATGCCTATTTCATTGATTAAGTGATATTGTGAATACGAGGGGTGTGCTACATGCTATGATCAATATATTATATAAGGGGCGTATCACACGCCATGGTAAATATTATACAAGGGACGTGACACACGCTGTGGTAAATATTATACGAGGGACGTGCCACACGTCATGATAGTTTCATGGACTGATAAGTCTCTCATGGATCTCGATCTAAAAGTCAACAAGTGTGTAACATTAGGATAAACATGTATCACTCCTTATGTGATATTAAATCACATTGTACCCCCATCATCATTGATTGAATTCTTATTGTAAGCATATACTTGTACTCATTTCTTGTTATTTATGTAGTTGAAGTTGATTGATGATTTTGATACATTTGAGTTCTTTTATTATTTTTTTTCTTGCTCTGTGTACCATCTGCTAGGTTGGGCTAACTGTCTTATGCAGATTGTAGTCATGGAGGATAGGATGGAGCACAATGGAGTACTTGAGTTTCGTATGACTTTACATAGGGTGAATAGGACTACTTACTGGGTACCGTATTTTTGGTACTCACCCCTTGTTTCTACACTTGTAAGCTCACACCCTATTAATTGTCTTTCCATTTCAGTTTGAGACTTCCCTTGGAAACTTGAGAGGTAGTTGCTTATCACCTCAGTGGCCTTCATATTCCATCTTTATGTTCTTGTTCTACTTGAGACAGAAAAACATTAAGACTTCTATTTCATTTGATTCAATGTAAATCTTAGAAGGTTGTACACGTAATACCAAGTTTGGGGAGTATTTAAAGTTGTGACTTACTTATCCTCTTGTTTAGTTCATTCGAGTTGCTATTTTCATTTATTTTCGCTTTTGCCTGCATGATCGAACTCTTAGGTTGACTCCTCTTAATAGGTTAAAGCAAATGTTATCACATCTAAGTTCGAATGATGACACAATCCGTTCATTTGCCACTCGTAGTATAAAAGGCCATCAAAAGTTCATAGAGGAGTATATCCAAGTTTGGGCAAAACCGAAAACGAACTTTTTGGTTTAACAATAGTACGTCAATATCACTTTTTGAAATTTTACCAAGGCCTTATTTTTATATAACCTTTCACTTTTTGAAATTTTACCAAAGCCTTATTTATATAACCTTTATTATTATTGTCGTAACTAAGCTGAATCATATGTATAGAGGAAACTGTTTTCATCTTTTCTGTTCACTTAACGCATGTTGATCAATATAATTCAAGATATATTTTTAGCCGGGGTAGTGGAGGCTCAAATGCAAGAACAGTTTTGAAAGTGGCTAAGTGACCACAAAAGAATAATACCAAATAAACATATCTTGTATTCATTGGGATATAATGTTTTGTAAAGCCCCCAACGTCAACACAAGTATCTGACATTCTAGCCACAAGAACTCTCTCAAAAATCCTCAGTATCAACATGTTGCCTCTACACAATTGATAACAACAATATTACAGGAAGAATAGAAATAAAATAATAGAACAAATTGAATCGATTCAACAAACTATACATCTGGTTAACCGAGTGAAGATGCCATTCTTGTTGCCATCAGAAGTGGGTTTTCCAACATATTTAAAATGAAAAAAGTAGAGCCTTCTTGAATGATAAAAGTGCTACACTGGAATGACATCAATCTTTGAGCTGTCTTCACATCTCAAAACAATGCCCTCCAGACTGGCTGGAAGAATGCATTTAGCCCACTGACATCCAGTTGAAAATGGCTCTGGAGGAGGAACAATCATCAGAACGTTATCATTCCTTTGTACAACTCCCATTACACTAACAGTGCTACCTTCCTTTATATACCTGAACAAAGATGTGGGAGAGGAAAAATCAAACTGAGAATAACATGCATGCCAGGGATAAAAAGAACTTAATAAATACATTTACCAATAATTCTATAAGTTACTAAATGTAGAGGGTAGAGGTGGCATCAAGATATGGTTGAGCATGTAGTCTTTTATCAATCAAAGAACTCAAGCAATAGAAACAAGATTCTTTGAAGTTGAGTTAAACCATACCCTTCTTTCAATCGCATTATTCGGTCATCACTAGATAAATTTCTCTCTGCTAGCCATCTGACAAATTCAGGTGACATGTCCCTATTTGATTGATCAATATCCACAACAATAGACTCTTCAACATAAGGAGTTACTCTTGCACCATACCCAGTTTTGACCAAAGCCCTTAATCCAGACTGGAAATCAGAAATATAGAAATCAGAGGCATGCCGCTGCAAAGACAAAGGAAGATTTCAGTTTTCTTTAAAAACTATTTTAATAAATTACACAGCATATATGAACTTAAGTGTAAATTATGTGATAAAAATAAACCGGGACGAGAATAGCAGGATGAAAGCAACAAACATGGAAAGGAGGTTCAAACTTACAATGACATCACATCACATGGCAGTGTCAAACAAACAAGGCACTCAAGCTTCTCTGAATATCTGGACATGAACTCCCAGGTATGACATACTTTGTCACCTTAGAAGTCTTTAGAACACTTCAAGATATTAATAGTTTTCTAGAATACAGATACATTTAATCCTCATTCTGCCCCTTTGCCTAGAACTTTGCCATCGGTTAGTTGGAGCAGTGCTTTGAAGCATGTTTTGATTGGTTTACTTCAAAATGCAGACAAACTGTTTTCTATAAACTGGAATTTGGAAAAAAATCCATTATATCACAGTGATAAATTTATTTGTGGTAAGCTTAAAATACATCCAGTCAAAGGGCATTAGGATTCCTACTTATCCCTATAAACAAAAATGAAATAGTTCCCTATAAGTTGGAGTCTTCCTATTAAGTGACATTTACTTTTTAAATTATCTTGTCTGTATGACTTATTTCAAAGGCGCAGATTTTACGACTTTATCTCAAATCAGAGAAGCGTGTTGCTTTAGTATGTTAGATTTAGAAAATTATTTGAGTTTACTTTTATCCCTATTGTTATTCTTTCCTTATTCAGATTATATTTCACACATTTCATGTAACTCTTATACTGAATAAGGAACTCCCAATGTTGAAGACTGATAAAGCAGTGAGATATGCTTACAACTCCAAAAAAGCTTACATCTTTGTTTGTGTTTTTTTCTTGATTTAAAGTCTAGCTGTTGATGCTTGTTTTAGGTAAGTTGTGTACATTACATAGCCTTGGGGTACAGCCCTTCCTTAGACCCTTCATGAATGTGGGATGGTTTGTGCACCTAAGTTGCTCGGACTCCGGCATGGATATTCGACACGGATGCGAATCCAAGAGTTGGGTTTAGCAAAATCTAACTTTTAAGATTCAGGGGTACGGATTCAGGTATGGATACGGGTGCTGGGATTCGGCTAAAAAAATCCAGAATTATAAAATTGAGCTATAAAGATATTATAATTTTTGAAACATCTTCTAGGTCATTGTTCCCAAGACCCCCAACTTCTTCTTTCAATCTCTCTGGCTCTTCACTCCAAAAAAGTAAAAGAAAGTCATTCAAGGCCTTCCACCGACTCCTTACAAATTGTTGCTACTGTCTTCCAAAAGTCATAACACAGCCGCTTGCATTCTTAGTTTCTCTTCGTTTGGCTTGAAACATGAAGCAATGAATATTGATCAAGAAGAAAAGCTAAAAAAAGAAACAAAAAGGACTATTATATTGAAGGAATGCCATTTCTCATGTCTTAATTCACTTTTTATCTTTTATCAAAATCCCAATTTTTGCCAAAATTTTTCCATGGACTTTGGTCAAAGTGTCCTATGTGAGTTGACCGAATCCCACACGTATTCCGCACCCACACCCCTCTCATGTCGCCACAAGTGCGGCAGCAAAAATGAAGCGTCTGCATAACTTAGTCGTGCACCAAGCGACCCTGTTTCAATTGAGTATAGATGCTGAATTTAGAAACCTCAAGATCTCTCCTTAAAGCTTTTCAGTCGGAAAACAAAAGAACATAAGAAAGATCCTCAAACAACATTCTTGTTTTCAACATTTATTTAGGGAAAAAGGGCCTGTTCCACAGCACTTTCTTTGTTTAATTCTAGGGCCATGAAACACAAAAGAAAGCATTAGAAAAACTAAGCAATATTCATATTGCATTAATTAGTTTCCATCATCATGGGCCACCAATGCTAGGAGGAATGCACAACAACATTGTTTCTTTTCAAACGAACAAAAGGACTTATATAATCTTTCCTTACCTCCAGCGTACGAAGACCCCAAGAAAACCGATGATGTTCTGGGTTGGCAGTTTTTGAATTCCACCCTCGGTATTCGTACAAGCTCGTGACTGTATATACACATCTAGAAACCTTCTGAAATGAGGACTCAAGAGGAACATTTCCACAGGTAACTACCTGTAAAAACATTGAAATATCCAAAATGGGATCAAAATACAACAAGAACTACATAAAAAAAAAACTAAAAAATATACAAGCTTAACATTATCCATTAAATCCAAGCAAGTTACTCATACCTAGGAAGAGTATTTTAAAGCTCAAGGAGCCAAAGTAAGAAATACATACAACAATAATATACCTAGTGTGATCCCACAAAAGGGTCTAGGGAAGGTGGGGTACATACAGACCCTTGGCTCAAGAAAAGGGTTTCCAAAATAGGTTTGAAAGATACTAGAGTAAAAAGCTATGTTGAAAAAACTGAAGAAGAGAAAGTATTGATAACAAAATAGTATAGATAACCCAACTAAAAAGTAACAGCAACAGTAATTATATTGAAAGACAATATTAAAATTTTTGAAGGTATTTTCAATTGCAATTCTACATTACACAAAGGACAACTTATAATTTAGATCCTCAGATCCCCAACTTTAAAGTTTTGATATGTTAAACATTGTTTCCTTTTGCAAAGAAACTGAAAGATTTGGGTCATCACAAAATAATAAATCTAAAGGGAAAAGAGAACTTCTGTTAATCATTAGCAGACTCATAAACACAATAGAAAACATGATACTCCACTGAGCAACAATTTTTTGATAATTTAACAATAATGAATCTATTCAAGACACAAACTAAATCAAGAATTGAATAAACCATTTATGATAACTGCAAACCAAGCACTTACTTGAACTACCCAAATTCAAGATCAACTTTAAGGGATGAAATCATAACTACTCTAAGAAGTTCACATGTAACCGGACATTAGTAAAGAGAGTATAACTATGACAAATGATTATTTTAGTAGCTATTTTCTTTTTTCATAGGTGAGAATAGTAGTAGCTATTTATTTTAAAGAATGACATAGGCAGTGTGACAAAAGAAGTATAGACAAAAGTTTCACGCAAAGACAATACCTACCCCTGAAACTTTAACAAATTGGCCATTTTTTGCAGTTCTAAGCTCCGCATCTGGGTATTGAGAAATGAAACCAATGATAGCTTTTCTTCCATAACAAGTATTCCATGTGAACACCATACTGACTATAGCAAATAGGACAACAACAACTACCAGAAGAATGGGATTGTGAACAGCACCAAGTATAAAGCCACCAGCAATAAATCCCATCAAAAATAAAAGAATGATGGACCAAAATATTGTCTTTGGGAAGCTCTTGCGGAAAGAGTATTCTTCACATTGGTTAATGCGAGTAACAGCTTGGTTATTAACTATAGTATAATTCTGCAGCTTTATTGGCCCTGTGGAATCCAAGGGTCCTGACACTTTACGAGGGGCTCCAGCAGAATTTAGAGGACCAGATGTAATAAGGCCTGTGGTAGGGAGAATTGGTGGGATAGGGCCAGAATTTTGACGGGACGAAACAGTACCTCCTCCAGCTTGAGGACCAGAGGACTTCTTCATAGGCTCCCCATGTTTATTTAAAGGCCCTGAGTTGGTCTTTTTCAGAGAAACATATCCAGGAACACCAGAGGAAGTCATACGATTGACAGAATTAAGTTGACCTGAATGAGAAGTAGCACCACTAAAGGACCCTGTTCTCAACGGGGCATTGTTGATAGGTCCAGATTTCCGTGACCTCGAGCCATCCCCTGGGATAACAAACATTTTTCCAAGTTCTCCAGACTTTTTAATATCACCGCCAGTATAAGGCATGGCAACTGAGCTCATAGTGGGGGTCTTTTCTTTCTGCTGCTCAGGCCGGCCAGATACATAAAGGCCACTGCTCAACTGATGAGATGGGAATCGAGAACCCATAATGCCAACCTAACTATCAGCAGATTCCCAATGACAATGCACGAAGACCACCTTGTTAGCGGGCTCTAAAATTCACTTTAGCTCACCGTATCCAGCAGTGTGGCTGTACCTATTTCAACAGAAATACTGTTTAAGAGTTGAGACAGCAGTGAATACTCCATCATTGTTAACAAAAAAACACATCAAAGAAACTGATCCATTTTAGAACAGCATCTATTGCCACATACTTGACTTTGCAGGAAAATTCAAACAGATCAATCACAAAAGTATAGCTTCCAAAGAGTACACCAAAAATGACAAAATGAGGCAAATTCCAGATGTAAGCATCAAGTATATTCTACTTAAATGACTTAAAAGGATGAGGTGAGGCAAATGCACATAGATTTAAGTTGTCATAGGGTATAGATCTGGTTACCAGTTTATTGAATTCCTGTCAAGTGAAAAGAAAGCAAATCTTGAAATCGGAGAGAATGAACAAAAACATTTACCTAACCCTAAACATTTTGCAAGAGAAGGTAAGATAAGAGAGTGGCATTTTACCTAAGTAAGAAAATGAGCAGTAACATGATTGATGGATCAACAGACTGGCGAAGTGCTTGTTGGTAATACTGTTGTGTTGCTTTCTTTGATGGGGAAATAATAGTGGAAACTTGAAAACCGACCCTCCACCTTAATATCTTTTGCTGCTCTCCTACTCCTCTCTCCCTATCTGTATAGTAGCTTTTTGTCTACCCTCACTCTATCCGTAATTCTCATCTATACCACTTTTAACTTCTAAAACCTCAACAACGTATCAGGTATACATATAATTCTATATAGTTGAGAAAGTAATAAGTGTACGTTTAACTGTTACGAGGGTAAAATAACTATTTTCAATGAATTATCAGCTCAAAATAAAAATAACCTACAAGAAAAAGTGATAGATCTTGAATTAAGAATTAAAAAATTAAATTCAGTATACCAAATAATGAACGAAAAGAGTAGAATCCGGAGCCAAAAGAGCAATTATTTTTTTGGTTAAAACCAAAAGGGCAATAAAAAAAAAATTCACACCAAAACGGTAAAGGCGCAACCCCTGCTGCGCCTGACCTTTTTCATTTAACGCCCGTTATCACGCCAAAAAAGGCGTCTGTCAAATGGAAAAAGGCAAGGTGCAGCCCCTGCTACGCCTTACGTACAGGTCAGACAACTGTTTTTTTTTTCTGCTACTTTCTACTTTTTTGACATTTCAATTTCTTCTATATTTCTACTTACATTTCTTTTTGTTCTATATTTCTACTTTTCTATATTTCTCTTTCTTCTATATTTCTACTTTTCTGACATTTCTCTTTCTTCTATATTAATATAATATAAGCACACTAAGTCTTCTTTTAAAGATTAAAAAATAATTTTTTTCTCCCTTTGACTATTTTTTTTAATTCATAAAGAGAAATGACAAATTAAGTCAACACTATTAAAACTAAGGAAAAATAGAAATTATCGTCAGAACAATGTAAATGACAGCTAAATTATTTTTTCAAAATTTAACACAGTTAATTATTTTTTTATTTTATTATCTATACTATATTAAAAAATATGAACATTCTTAGTAATATTGTTTGAACTTTTTTTTATCATAAGAAAATTTCGCTTTAGACAAAATCATCTTTTCACTATTTTTTTTCAACTATTATATCATTATTTAATAATATTTTAATTATCATACTATTATTTTATTAAAAAGAATAAATTTTTTAAGTTTAAGTTTTTTTTTTAAAACAAAAAAATTATCCCTCTTAAGGTGTTTGCATTATTTAAAAAAAAATACCTATAACCAGTTAATTTTAAGGTATAAATGAAATATAAGTCAAATTATTTTTCCTTGGACGCTTTTTGGGAACCTTAATGTTTTCCCAAAAGGATAATTTTTTTGTTTTTAAAAAAAACTTAAACTTAAAAAATTTATTCATTTTTAAATAAATAATAGTATGATAATTAAAATATTATTAAATAATGATATAATAATTAAAAAAATAGTGAAAAGATGATTTTGTCTAAAGCGAAATGTTTTTATGATCGAAAAAAGTTCAAACAATATTGCTGAGAATGTTCATATTTTTTATATAGTATAGATAATAAAATAAAAAAATAATAAACTGTGTTAAATTTTGAAAAAATAATTTAGCCTTCATTTACATTGTTCTGACGATAATTTCTATTTTACCTTAGTTTTAATAGTGTTGACTTAATTTGTCATTTCTCTTTATGAATAAAAAAAAAGTCAAAGGGAGAAAAAAAAATATTTTTTTAATCTTTAAAAGAAGACTTAGTTTGCAACTACAATACTAATAACATTTATATTTATTACATATTATATTAATATAGAAGAAAGAGAAATGTCAGAAAAGTAGAAATATATAAGAAAGAGAAATGTCAGAAAAGTAGAGAGTAGCAAGAAAAAAAAAAGTTGTCTGACATGTACGTTACCTTTTTCCATTTGACAACCGCCTTTTTTGGCGTGATAACGGACGTTAAATGAAAAAGGTAAGGCACAGCAGGGGCTGCACCTTTACCATTTTTGTGTGAAATTATTTTTTATTGCCTTTTGGTTTTAACCCAAAAAATAATTGCCCTTTTGGCGCCGAATTCAAAAGAGTACTTGCAAAACATAAATTTACAAAAGGAAAACCCTAAATCATTCTCAAGAATGTGGTTTATACACAACAAAGTGAGTGAAAATTTTGTCAGCCGGTCATCCTACTTAAAATTTAATAGGTAATATAAAGTTATTGATATTGAGAAACAATTATTACTCATTTTATTTTTTCTTTTAAAGGTACAATAATAACTTATGTTTCTCGGACTCTCTTAATATGTCGAAAGGTGCATGTTGGATATTCCAAAAGTAGTGCATTTTAAAGACTATGATATGGGTACGGTAATAATTTTGAAGAGTTCAAGCAACAATGATAATAATAATATACTTACTATAATCACATGAGTAGAATCTGAAGTGTGATGGTTTGTACGCAACCTTATTTCTAACTAGTTAAAGATGAAGAAGTTATATCTAATGAAAGTGAATCTACACTA
Source organism: Solanum aculeatissimum (assembly GCA_038996855.1). Classification (NCBI taxonomy): domain Eukaryota; kingdom Viridiplantae; phylum Streptophyta; class Magnoliopsida; order Solanales; family Solanaceae; genus Solanum; species Solanum aculeatissimum. The sequence goes on from JBCEWC010002767.1 coordinate 29,530, forward strand.
TTAAAAATAGGTTCCTCCGAAGTCCAACATGTAACTTTTGCTCCAACCTTTTATATATAATAAGTTAGTGTACATTTTTTTCGTGTGATCTAGGCACATACCTTCTTTGATAACAAACATTGTAAAAAGAAATTAGACTTAAATATGGATTTTGTCCTTAATCAGTCTTTATTTGCTTATAGCAAATCTTTTTAGAATTTGTTGTTAATTTATAGCTAAATATAATTAATGATGGACCTTGAAATTTTTTAATATTAATAGAAGGAGTCAGAAATCTTCTAAACGTAGAGTGTGATACGACAAATCCAATATGGTATTTGTAAGGAAGTTTAGCTTTCCTATCAACTTTCTATAGTAAGTAGGATTAGACAAAGGTTCTCCTTCTCTGACTTTAAGCTTCACAGTGGGATCAAGAGGGGAAGATAGTGGTGCATAATCAAAGCAATCATATTCTTTCAATAGGTCCAAGATAAATTTCCTCTGAGATATAAATACCCCCCCCCCTCTCATGGTGTCAAGTATCTCCAATCCCAGAAAGTAGTGTAGTTCCCCTAGATCTTTAATCTTGAATGTGTCATCCAAAGTAAGTTTTGAGTTGTGCAATTTCAGCAGTGTTTGTCCTTGTTAGGATAACATCATCTACGTATACTACTATAAAGATTGTCAAAGAGACATATTTCTTATAAAATAATGAGTAGTCATGATGTGAATGACTGTATCCCTTTTGAGATTATGCTTTAGTCAACTTAGCATACCATTGTCCACTTGCCTATTTGAGACCATGGAGGGACTTGTTAAGTCTGCAAGCTAGTCCTACATCATGCACATCAAGGCCTTGAGGCACCTTCCTATATACTTCTTCATAAAGGTCACTATGAAGGAATGAATTATTGACATCCAGTTAAAATTCATCCCTTTTTTAAAGCACATGCTATCAAGGTTCTTATAGTAGTCATCTTGACTATAGGTGAGTAAGTTTTTGTGTAGTCAATTCCAACTTGTTGGGTGTTGCCTTTCATTACCAAACTGTCCTTAAACCTCTATATACTATCATCTGCTTTGTGTTTCACTATATACACCCATTTAAATTCAATGGCTTGTTTATATTTTGATAACCTCATAAGATTCGAAGTATTATCGACATAAAATGCTTTAAATTCCTGAGTCATAGCCATTTGCCAAGAAAGGCTTAGTGATGCCTTTTTAAATGATAATAGTTTGTTGTCATGACAAATTTTTTCAACAAGTGTCTGACTGTTGGATGCAATCACATAGGAGATATGTGGTGATGTCTAGTGAATAAGGTTCTAAGGGAAAGGTTGGTTCTGGAACTAGGTTATGTAACAATGGTTGGATTCTTTAAAGTAGGTACAGAAACAATGTAACTCTTTAGATGTTTAGGAATTCTACTTACTCTATCAGATTTCCTTTGGACTATTGTGAGAGCTATTTGTTGTAAATGGTGATCATTGTGAATTTGTTCAGAGTTTTGTGGAGGAGATGTGTTGATAGGTGATTCTGATGGACTATAGTGTTGAGGTAACAAGTATGTGCCTGTTTCTAGCAAGTGTTTGTGCTTTCTTTCCACCACACTATTTTGCTATGGTGTGTAAGGAAAACTTTTCTCATGAATAATGCCTTTGGTTAGGAAAAATTGTGTTGCTTCACAACTGCTAAACTCCAGGCCATTATCAGACCTGACATTCCAGACTCTAATTTTGAATTGATTTTCTACCATGTTTATGAAAGACCTCAACACTTGTAGTGTCTTGCCTTTTGAGCTCAAAAGGTGTGTCCAGGTATATCGAGTGTAGTCATCCACCAAGATGAGAAAATATTTATAGTTATCATAAGTTGGCACATGGTAAGGGGCCCATAAGTCAACATGAAGTAGTTCAAATATGGAAGTGATTTGTAATGACCCGTTAGGTCATTTTGAGAATTAGTCCTCTTGCTTTCCTAAAATATCCTTCTCGTAAATTTTGAATGAATTGTTATTTCAAACTATTCAATAGCTACGGTTATTTAAGTTACAAGTAAATTTAGACAACTAATTTAATTAAAGGACTAAATTGATAACTTATTAAATATCTTATACCATTTAGCATATATATTAATTAAAATCTGTTAGTAGAGTTTAATTTTTTTAGTATAACTTGAAAAATAAAAGGAGGAGGAGAAGATGATGACCTCTGCTGTCGGACTGCGCATTGCTCCAAGTAATTCTCAAATTGCTTTTACATGTTGGAGTGTTAATGTCTGAGGAATTGTTGGTTATTAAATCACCCTAAGGTTGATTTAGTTTGTCAGTTAGTGGGACAAATAATTATGTAAGTTCTTAACATAGTGGAAATAATCATTAGTTTTATTATTTTCATATATGAAAAAGAAAAGGTGACTCATCCCTACTGAAACTATGAGTTTGTAACGATCCAAAAAATTTTGAACTTCATAATGGTTGGTAAAGGTTCATGTTGAACTGGTCATGGTTTAATTTTGGTAGCCATAGGTTGTATTTAAGTGGCCGAATTCAAAAGGGATCGTTTAGTGAAGTTGTAAGGCTGGTTGGGCAGTATATTTTGAAAAGTCATATCTTTTGGTACGAGATGAACTGTGTGAGCTGCTATATATCAAATCGAATCTATTTGAGTTATCTTTGTAACGCAACTAGTTTCACTCAATTTGGAGCTCAAATTTGAAAGTTACAGCCCTAGCAGTGAGACTGCCAGTAATTAGAAGGACGCTGGAAAGGGGTTCTGGACCATGGGCTAAGGGTGGGACCACGGACCGTTTGGTAGTCCACAGTCCATGGGGGTGCTCGTGGGTTGGTCCAGTGTTTCCTGGAGGCTGGATCTCAAGCTGTGGACCAAGTATGGTCCCATGGACCACCTCACGGTTTGTGTGACCTTTCACGGCCCGTGAGGGGTCCCGTGAAGTGGTCCAAAATGTTGTCCAAGGTTCGAGGCTGGACTTTGAACCAAGTGGCGCTCCACGGACCAGTACACGGTCCGTGTGAAGCTACACGGTCCGTGTGAAGCTACACGGTCCGTGAGACCCCCCGTGGAGTGATCCAGAAAGTCCCCCGAGAGTTCAAGCTGAAGACGAGACCAAGTGAAGTCTCACGGGCAGGTACACGACCCATGGACTAGTGAACGGGCACTGTGTGACACTGTTTTCAGTGATTTAGTCCATTTTATTAATGATTAATTCGTAATTTAATTAGATCTTATGCCCCTTTTAGGCTTTCTAAGGTCTCCTAAACCCCCTAAATCAAACCCTA
>JBCEWC010002768.1:0-32809 GCA_038996855.1 Solanum aculeatissimum
TATTACATTTTTCAATACATTGTATTAATTATATTCAAAGGGTGATTTGGTAAAATTACCCTATCATTTACTACTTCTTAATCCCTGTGTCAAATCAATAGGGGCCAGGTAAAGTTGGACGGAGGGAGTAGTTATTAAAAAGTGGAAAAGAAAAGGCAACTCATTTACAATGGAATACAACAAGAAATTAATGTATAATCAGGCCAATTAGGCAACAGAATGCATTTATTAGTATTAACTAATCTAGAAAGAAATGCAATTAAGTGTACATTCCCCATGTCATGCACATTTATCCTTCTAACCTTGTTATTTCCGCCACTCTTTTTACCTTTCGTGTGTGTTTGGTATTAACAAAAATACTTTTTCTCATTTTTTATTTAGTATTCGAAGTCTATATTAGATCCTAGTTAAATTTAGATCGATGAAGCAATTTCATCACTGCACCATAATTCATATTGGTATAATATAAAAAAAAAAATTAAATTTTTTAAGTGTTTGATAACAACAACAATAATAACAAAGTCCATTGAAAATATCCTTTGTACCTTTACAAAATAAAGATAAGGTTGCATATAGATTATCTTTCTCAAATTTTACTTATGGAATTACATTAGATATGTTGATGTTGTTATTATTATAGAGTGCGAAGCGATGGAAATTGGATCGATGGGAAGCGAGGGTGAGATCGAGTGTGTTGGTGGATGAAAAAGAGCGAAATGTCACTTGTGAATTTTTTTTTACTCCTTTTGTCTCATTTATATAGCATCCGTTCCTTTTTAGTTTGTCTTTTAAAAAAAAACAAGTCATTTTACTGTAGTTAGAAACAATTCAACTTTAAAATTTTTCTTTATCTTTAATGAAATAATTTTTCGTCACGTAAATATCTAAGAATTATTTTAGATTATAAATTTCAAAAGTCTTTTTTTTTTTTACGTATCATGTCAAGTCAATTGGTGCCACATAAAACAGAACAGGAAGAACGAGTATATTTTTACTCATGAAATTTTTTTGAAAAACATTGTCAAACACACCCTTAATGTTGCTCTATGTGTATTTATTTGCATAGAAATAGGGAAAAAGAATAGAGAGAGAGAGGGGGAGGCAGTTTGAAAACCACTTTGGAATGACAAGAAACATGCAATATGTGACACTTTTTGTTTGACATATAGGAAGAGCTAAAAAGAGAGAAAGAGAGAAGGGGGTGAGAGTTTCATTGTTTGTTTTGTCCATTTTCTATAAACTTTTTGTTTGCAGAGAGAGAAAGAATGAGGGAGATGGCAAAGGGAGGAAACATGAAGGGACACATGCAGAGTCACAACAATGGAAGCAAAGGAAGAACAACATATGGTGTGTTGTTGCTTCTTGCTTTTGGGGTTGCAATATTTGGAGTAATGATTCTTCACAAGCTCAGAGAGAGGCGCATCTTCAACCTCCTTGTCAAAGATAAAGAAATTGAACTCATCCATCTTAAATTCCTCTTGCAGGTGCTCTCTCAAATCTCTGTGTGTGTTTGAGCAAAATCCAGTTCCATGCATGTATGTTTTTTTGAGCTAAACTAAATTTGGAGTCCCTAACAAAGACGACTTCATGTTCAAGATTCAAATCAGAGATCTTATCTGATGAAGAAGTACTTACTGCTTCATCATGATCCTGATGAGTCATGCATGTTTAAACTTTAAACCATTTGTTGTGGGGGTCTTGGTAGCTTAGTTGGTTGGTTTCTTGAGTTTTTGTCTTGTTAGCTAGGGTTTGATTTTTATCCTTCAGGGTGGCCCAGTGGTTTGGGCTTGAGACTTTCATGTTCGAGGTCTCAGGTTGAAACCCTTGCCAACAAAAGCAAGGGGTTTGCGTCGCACCAGGCTTGTGCAAGTTACCTCTCCTATGTGATTACCTTGTGTGCACCAAAAAAGTAGCGGCTATGGGTTCCCTTGATATAAAAAAAAACTAGGGTTTGATTTTTCACCTTGTAATCCCCTCCCTCATTTTCCATTTTCCAACATCCTATGTAATTGGTTAAAAATAAAACATTTGCTGCAGTTGAAACAAAGATTTAACAGGTCATGGATTTTAAGATTTTATATTGCTCTAAGGGGATTTAAGAAAAATTATAACTTTTTGATTTAGTTTTGAGCCTTTCATTCTGATCTGACAGATCAGATATAAACTTACATGCTAAATCAGTTCTAAAAGAAATATAGTTAGTATTTTACTCTGCCTGTTTATACGATGAAAAAGAACGAAACAAGAGATTTTCTAGTACTGTAACAACATATCTAGTGTAATTCCACGAGTGGAGTGTCTGGGGAGGTTAAGATATGTGCATACTTTACCCCTAACTAATATCTTGCAAATTTATTATGCTACTACCCAAGCTAACAAAGATTGTTATCTGTGGGACAGAAAGAAAGAGAACATACGAAAGAAGCTAAAAGGAAAGCAGAGGAAATGAAATCCAAGATGCAGTGGGTTCGAATGCAGAGGAGTGATCTAGAGAGCAGGATCTTGGAAATGAGATCAACAATATCTTCCCTTAAAGATGAACAGAGAATAATTGAAGTAGCTCTCGAAGAAAAACAGGATGAAACCAAGATGCTTAGAGAGAAACTTACAGAAATGAACCTGGAGGATTCCCATCTTTCTGAATCAATGCAACAGAATGAAGCCGAAATTGACATACCTGTAAAGGTCTGGTCAGTGAGTGCAGACGATCCATCAAATCCAGCTATAAACTTCACCACCAAGGCTGCAGGTGGAAAAGAAGCAATTGGAGGAGAAAGCGAAGAACTGCATGAATCCATCAAAAGAGACTACCAGAAAAATTCAACAGAAAGTATACATAGAAATGCCTATGAATCTTCCCTCAAGCAAGATAAGGCCAGGAGGCAAGGTGAAGACAGAGGACAAGCACAAGATGAAGAGGGATCTGCTGCCTGGAGGAGCAATACTGGAGAACAGGAATCTCAGGAGTTGAGAACTGCCCAAATTCCAGGCAACAGAAGCACCATAATTCAGTCTTTGGATGGGAAAAGAGAGACCGCTGACAGTTCTAATGCTGGGGAAATTTTCCTAAAAGAGAAAAGGTACGATAATGGGGCTTTATCCATGGAAACTATCAATCATAGTGGTCAAGTGCAAAAACAAAGTAAGGAAGCAGGTACAATAGATGCCACAGATTGGAAAGAGCATGGAACAGCAATCGGAGGTGATTTTGCAGATTCTCAAGGTCATAACCAGGAGTCTGGACAGAAGTATAAAGATGGGATGAAGTTAGAAATGAAGGAGAAGCACAAGAGTTCAGATGCATCAAGAGTGGAGCAGGAGCACATAAGAAAGACAAAAGGTAAGAGTCGGCGAATAATTGCAGAGAGCAAGGTCACTGAAAGTGGAGGGAATACTGAAAAAAGAAGCATGATAAGCATGAGAAACAGAAAGTTCTTTACAGAAAAACAGGAAAGTGCAACAAATGAGAGAGTTGGAGGCAGTAAACAAGAGAAACAGGAACATATGCAAGAGAAGAGTATGAACCCGGACAGCAGGAGCAAATATGGTTCAGAAGATCACATGATAAACATGACCTATAAAACCCAACGATTTAAAACTCTGGACAAAATTTTTGGAAACCAAGTCAGGTCTGAACCAGAACAGAAACTAGATATGAGGAGACAGAGAATGCAAGATGATAACTCAAACCTCAATGATGTTCCACAACGTAAGACAACACCTAACACTAAAAAATCAGCAGGCACCGAAGGAAGGCAATCTAACATGAATGAGGTAAGTGAGATGTCCCAGGGTTCTCAGGAAGTGCCTATAAAGACAGCTGCTTCTAATGTCAACAGAGTTTCAAAAGACACCAGAAACAAAATATCGAATGGAACTACACAAGCACAAGAGGCATTCATTAGAGAACATCAAGAACAAGAACAGGCTGACGGTCTTCCCAATTCTTATGAGTATGCAAATATTTCTGAAAGAGATGTAAATGCATATGACCTTCAGGCTGTGAATGATCAAGAAACAGGAGCAATAGACCAGTCAAGAGGAATTTCACAAGAGAACAGATATCAAAAACTCAATACCACAGAACGAGCAGAAGAGAAAAACAACACAATTTTTACAGACACAGAACAAAGGCTGGCTCGCAATCTTCACAGCTCTTCCACACTCATGAAAAATGCTGAAATGGCTTTTAAAGATAGCCAACTTGACACTGAGAATGATAAGGAACCAGGAGCTGAAGATCATTCTACAGGCTCTGCTGCCAACTTGGAAGAGGATGGAGAAGACCTGAATTGAAATAGATGTGTCTGAATTGTAGTATAGACAGTTGCCTGATAGAATGCTAAATGTTTGCTTCATTTCGATGTAAGATGATTATGTCTCTATTTTTTAGTTTAATGTAAGACATATACTTGAGTCTTTATTAGCCTGCAGCAGTTGCAATTTTTGTTTCCACTTATTAATCACTTCCATTTCTCTTAAACAGCCCCTGTTCCCCCCACAAAATTCCCCATGCCCTATGATACAGGAATATTGCAAAAGTAATGAGGAGTGAGAGGGCAAAGAAGAGGAAGCAGTCTCATCATAACAATAGATAAAGGTGTAAAATGGAAACTACCAACTTTTAAGCTCAAAATTTTTGATGATGAAGGGTGATTTTGGGAAATTTTCAAGAAATCAGAGTAAATCGTGTTTTCTACTATCCAGACATGGTAATGATACTAATGGGAGAATCAAGTAAGCTTATGAATGTTCAATGACTGTGATTATGTTTGAATTACACAGTTGTTTTAGGACATCTTCATTAACTCAATTTTCAGTGGCGTCGAGATTTACTGCATGGGCAAAGCTTGTACAAATTATGGTCTGCGGATTTTCAGATTAATGTGTACAATTTCCACACTACTGATCAAGATGACAACGAAGCTTAGAAAGCAAATTGGCAAAAACCAGTTTCATTCATCATAGTATACAAAAGAAAGAAGTGCATTGCTGTATTGATGCAACCAACTTTTGTCCATCATTTAGTAGCTCAAAGGCTCTATGGCAATTTTTATAACGATAAGAAAATTCATAAAATGAGAATTGAATGTCCCAATAAGTTGTATTATTAGAGAGAACTTCTCGATTTTGGACTTGAAATATCCCAACCTTAGTATGATGCCTCGTAAATTCCCACCTTATTTTGAAGCTTGCACCAAATTCTGCACAAAGGAAGGATAAACTAAGATGTCATTCCTCACAAACAGAGAAGAACTCATCCACGTTTGAAGGGAAGGTACAGGACACTCAAAAAGAAGCAATGATTGTAGCAGCAAATAATTCCTTTAAACATAATTGATCTGCCAATTGCCATTATTTCACAGAATATTAGTATCCTAAAATATAAGATTCATACAAAATCAAGGTCCATCTAATATAAATAGCTGAAAATTCATATTCTATTCATGTATCAAGAATTGAATTTCAGTAAATTCTATGCTTGTATGGGCTATCTCAGTATGAGAATTCACTGAAATGTTAACCTTGTTCAAAACTCAGCATTTCTCTAATTTGAATCGAAAGTAACTTTTTACTCCTCCGCCTCTAAAGGTTGGCTTTATCCGATGTCTCCTATGGGATGTCTTAAATTTTTCTTTGTCTAAGGTATAGATTTTTTTTGTTAATACTTTGACTTGGTTCTTAAAATCTTTCGAGGTTTGGGTACTCAAATATAAGTAAAGGTGTTATTTGTTTTTGAAGAAAGCTTTTACCAACTGCATGCTCTAGCCTCTTTGTTTCTTCTTACTAAAGAAATCCCTTTCCAACCAACTTGGCTCCTATTTTCATTTCCCATAATTCCTATGACCGTAAAGAATCTGTAGCAATGTTATTCAACGACAAGAAAATCTTCAAAACATCCTAGGAGAAGTATGTCCGATATATTCAAGAAAATGCATTTGACTTATTTACCCTATTCCAGAGTTTTGAGCAAATGAATCAGCGACTACATGAATCAAACATTATTTGGGAATGGTGAGTGATAAATCTATAGAACTGTAGAAGGAAAGGAGGCTGGTGATACATTTGCAACTATTATAAAATATCGAGTAGCCACAAGACTCCAAAACTGAGACAACTGTTTGAATGAAAAACTTGACACCTATAAAAATCCGCCAAATTGCAACCTCCCAGTCTATCCTCACTTCTCCCTCTCTGCACTAAAAACTGATAAAATTTAAAAACGAGAATAGAAGCTTACAGATTTACTTGTTCTCACTATGTCTAGCCCTTCTAAAATCTAATCATATATCTCAAGGTAATACACTCTCTATCTTCCCTCACTGATAGGTAAACTTATCTTTTCAATCATTCAACTATGCCTCAATCTCAAATCAGTTGGGGGCAACTAGAAGAAAGATTTGCATCCAATTGGCTTTATTCATGTCACTCAATATTCAGATTTAAGCATATTTTAACTATTTTTAGCAGGCTGCCAGGCTACTGTGATCCTCCTGATTTATCTAAGCTTGGAATGAGCAAGCTAAGGAGGCTCAGGAAAACAAGGTAAACCTATTCTTTGAGGTGTGAAAATTGCTTACCCAAAAAATTGCATGAAAAATAATATACTACACTTTATAGCAACGACCACTCACATGCCCTGCTACATGATTAATCAATTGGCCAGGAAAAGGTTAGCTGTCAACTGTATCTGGTCATAATGTTCTGATAGTTTTCTTTATCCTTGCACAACTGAGGAAGAGGGCACTTATAGGAGCGAAATATAAGTAAGTACCCTGCTTTCATGTTTCACGATCATGTGGTTTTTAAGAAAGAAGCACACACACCAAATTAAGTTTCCTGATTCTTAACTTGGTTCCTAAACAGCCATTTAATGGTTTTAAAGTTATTCCAGGCAACCTTTTGATATTTTAAATGGCCATTGAATTTACATGACACTCTCTTCTCAGTCTCATCCTTGTTTTGATTGAGATTTAGATTGCAATCCATCAAAAAACAGTTCTTAAAGCAGATGTGATCATCTCTGTTTCCTGAAACAGTTGGTCATAAGTAAATAGGTAGCAGTATTTGCACTTTCAGCAGATCAGACAAGTACCTCTTCTTTGTTCTTCTTGCCTCCAGCGAATAACTTGTATCCGCCATAGAAAAGCAAGCCCCAACCGGACAAAGATACAATCACAAACTGCAAAAAAAAAATCATTTGCAACAATAAATGTCTTTGCATTTTATATTTCAAAAAAAGCACCAAAGACAACATTAGTTAGGTTGAGATAGTGAACTTCCTTAATACCGGTATAATAGTTATAGTTGTTCCTGTTTTAAGATTCTAGTGTAGCCAAATATGCTCTGTGGGATTCCATTGGGTATGTTGTTGTTGTAATGTAGCCAACTATGATCAAATTGAGTCCAAAATCAGATAAAACTAAATTTGTTTTACACCAGAAAGGACTTGAACAAAATTAATCCAGATTTAGTTTGGTCAAGAAAAACAAGCACCAGCAACACAATTCTCTATTTTGTTTCATTTTAATTTTGTCAAACTAACCCTTTAATTATTTTGGAAAAAACATACTTCCTCATATAATATATATAAGATAAGTGATACAAGTTCTTTATATAATAAATGTACTTTAGTAGGTTCATCAAAAGTAGGATTGAACAAGATCATGGCCAACAACACTGATGAATCGGACATGTACAGTTGCACTAAGATATCATTCTTGAACAAAATCCACTGTTTCATTTTTATTTATTTCGGTAAAACTATACCTATCTCACCAAACGGAGCCTCAGCATTGCTTAAACCTGTAGGTAGGTATCTCTCTTATTCTCTTTATGACTACTGTAAGGAAGATTAAGTGTTCTGAAAAACTTTTCTAGAAGTTAGTAGGTCTATTCTCATATACTCTTTTAGTACCTATTCGTCCTTGACATGAACGTGTCTAGGAACTATTCGGGTGGCTCTTTTGATATTGTCTTAATGAAATTCTTTGATGTAAAGCCACTTTCAATGCATAATATACCAAATCTCCAAATCTTAGTTACCTAATTACACATACCACCATACCTACACTCCTTCCACAATTAAACAATCTAGCTTTTTTGTCATTAGTACTTAATATTAGTTCATGTAACACCTGTTATTCTGGAAAACTCCTAACATTCATACAATTCCACTAATACTCTCTCCGTTTAAAATCAGAAGCTGGATTTTAGGGCTGTGAAAAATTCGGGTCAAACCGTTAATCCGAACCGATTTTTCGATTTATTGGACTATTGGGTCGGGTTATTGGCTTATTGGATCGGTTAGCGGTTTATTCAAAAATAATAATGGATTATCGGTTCGGGTTTAAGAATTTTAATATCGGGGACCCGATAACCCGATAGCAAACCGATAGCTATAGTGCTGAAAATTACAATTATAATTAATGCTCCTACTATTTCCCAAAATCTGACTTCTCGTTTCCCACATTATTATTTTAATTTTAACGTATATATTTCCCAAAATCAGATTCAATTTACTAGTGCTAGAAAGTGAAAATTTTACTTTCTGTTACCTTTTTCTGTTTACTGCAAGTCTGCAACTTTAAAAGTTTAATTGTTAATGGTTTACCCGATAACCGAACCGATAAAGGTCAATAACCAATAAACCGTTAACCGATAAACCGATATCTTAACGGTTCCTTAATGGTTTAACTTATCTACAAACCGATAACCAATAAGCAAAACTGATAATATCAAAACCGAACCGAATCACCCGATACGCAGCCCTAATGGATTTTGTATGATTATTTGAGTACTAGAAGAAATGAACGAAATAATATTGCTTAGAATTTGTATATTACAAGAAGACACGAACCTATAATATTGTTATAGCATTTGTTGAGACAAAATATAGCATCATATGGTAACTTTTCTTTTTGGTACAATAAGTTTGAATCCATTGCACCCGAAGGTGTGGCTTTTTGATCAATGAAGTGGGTTGAGCATCTGAGGTCTCAAATTCAAATTCCAACAGAGACAAAATACCTTTGGTTACAAGGAACAGTTATCCCGTGAATGCGCAAAAGGCAGACACCACAGTTATAAAAAAAAATTGAATTGGATGATATTCTGAGTTGCAATTGCCAAACTTGCACAAGCATTAATTCATTAAATCCTGAAAAAAGTTTGCTCCTTTTGAACAGACAATGGCAATAAAAATAGGCTATAAAACCGAAAAAAAAACTACACTATCATAGAATCTAACTCTTAAAAAACGGATAGTTAGAAAACAAACATGTTCTTCCTTCCATTGAGCAGGATTCGTCGGTTCTTTCCAGCAATTGACCTTAGGAGGACCGTGAAGATCTGGAATTATTCACATTTCAATACCATCAGGCATCAACAAATCAAAAACAAAAAATAACTACAACAATAAATCAAATGATCATATATTAAGTATTAACGTATCAACATTAACGCAAATGAATCCTTCAATACATCTGAACGAATCGATCAAAAAATGTACAGAAATTAGAGTATAAGAGAACATTACCAGCTGCGCCGGCAAGTCCGCGGCGTTGAACAAGAGCCGCAGTGGTTGAGGAGGGGAATCGAGTGAAAGCTGCCGCTCGACGAGCCGCCATTGTCAACGAAGTAGCCATGGCTTTTTTGTTCTGAGAAGTGAGATCGAAGAGAGAACAAAAATTGAAATTAATTAACCTAGGGATATTATTAGGCTTCAATTGGACAAGGGGCTTAAGGTCGACAAAACGACGTAGTTTGCATTTTTTAAATATTTATATATTGCTTTCTCTGTTCCATTTTATTTTCTCACTTGTAGGAAATGATTTTATAGTTTTTTTTATAAAATTGAAAAAGTATTATGTTCTTTTTATAAGAAAATTTCATTGTTACACATGATAACTGAATTTTTTTTTCAAATTTTTCATTAAAAATTATTTTTTTCTCTTTTAATTTAATTACTGATATATTCACATTTTTGTACAATTTTAGTTTATCGAGGATGTGATCTTAGATGGAAAACTATGGGGTTCACAAGGTAGGATAGAAGGGTGTTCGTTCATATTAGTAGTCATAGTATTGCTCTTATAGTTTCTTGTCATTCGATTTCTGTTACTACATGTTGATTCCTGTACCTCGACTATCACATTATTTTGTTATAGTTTATGTTCTGCTAGTACATGTTTTTTTTGTTATTATGTATTTTTTATACTTTTTTTTGACTGTTTTGGATTTTTTTTTCCTTGAGTCAAGGGTCTATCATCGATATCCTCTTTACTTCTGAAGTAGGTTTGCATACGCTCTACCCTCTCCAAAGCTCACATTCATGAGACTACACTGAGTATATTGTTATGTTGTTGATTTTTGTAAATTCATTATTTATTTTTGTATTATGCTCAAGAGGGATTTTTTTTTTACTGTATTTAGAATAAAAATAATATGTTGCTAGGATTTTGGAATTGCAATAACATTTTAAACTAAATATATGGTAATTACTCAAAATTGCAAACATTTAATGTTATTATGTATTTTAGCTATAGTTTCAATTAAACATTGAACGCGACTACATATTGATTAATTATGCTAGAATTTGTATAATTGTGTTTCTAATTGTATAAAATCAAAATTTATATATGTTCCCTAACTATTTGTATACAATTTGTTGATACATTTGATTTACATTAAGTTATGAAAAAATCATAATAGTATATACAAAATTTGTATATACTTACTCTGTTTGTATATTGGCAAACAAATATACAAATGAAAATACCCATAGCAAACGATCAAAACTATACGTAATTAGGCAAACTACAGTTAAAGAGCATAAATAAGTTATTCCACTTTGCTATTTATGAAATTTGTTCATTTGTTCATTTGTTCATTTGTTCATCATCTAAATTATTGACTAGAGACTTTGTTTAATTAATTAAATCTGATATATGCATGTGTCCCAATTCAAGAAAAAATCTCAAAAAAATGAAAGGAAGAGAAATGTTTGTGGATCACACCCAATAACTCATCGGCAAAATAGGTTTGTGGATTTATTAATATCGAGTTATTGAATTAATGGTTAAGAAAGATTCAAAAATTTATGGTTAATGGATAGACAGAGGCAAGCTCAAGATTTAAAGACTACAATAGAAACAAATTCAAGATTTAAAAGACTACAATAGCATGCACCAATCGAGGCAAAAATATGTTAGTTGAAGTGATATCATATGACACTGACACTATTTCATTGAAAAATATTATTAAGCACACATAAAAACCACTATATCTGAGTAAATATAAATAAAACGAAAAAATATCATAGTTCATGGTCACATTACTTATTAAGATTCCTAGCTCGAAAATAGCTTGGGTTATGCATTTTCTCAAACAATTTAAAGAGGAATTCGGCGATAGAAATTCTTACCTAAGTCATCATAAGGCTTAAGAAAAAAACTTAAAAGGCTAATCTCTAAAGCAAGACACATCATAAGGCTAAACTTAAAATGTAAAGCTAATAAGCTATATCTTCATATCATGTAAGTTATAAGCTAACACCATCAAAAGTTCGAGAATGAAATTAATAATTCGTTTCATTTTACATGTTAAATGCATAGATTTCATAGGTCTTGTAAAATGTCTAAATGTTATATGTACCATTGATGTAACAAAAATTGCTTCTATAAATACAATTGCCAAAGAAAAGAATACAAGAATGAAATTCTTACAAACAATATGCATATTGCCAAAAAAGATTATCCTAAAATTCACAACAACCTGATAAAACTTTTATTGGTTAGTCTTTTTCTTAGTCAAGAAATTCATGTGTGTGTTTTCTCTTTTTCTTATAATATTTTGCTAGCAACTACTGGCCACCAGAGAGGGAAAGTTAGAAGAATGATAAGCAAAATGATGAGGAAAACAGCAAAACAAGCACACTTTCTTGAGCTTTTTTGGATCTCTCTTGCTTCTTGTAATTGCTCTGTCCCTCTCCTAACAAAAGAACTTGCATGTGCCACATGACTTTCAATGTCATTCAATTGTTGCCCTTGTGCTTCCACCAATGCAGCCATGTCAAGAAATATTTGGTGTAGCTCAATCAAATTCTTCTCTATCTCCTTCACAGCATCATGTCTTTCTTGTATTTCTGAAATTGTGTCCATAATTTGGCCCCTACCTGTTAACATCGACATAATCAGATGTCATGCAGAAGTTAATAGAGCAAACAAAGAGAGAGAGAATACGAAACAGGGCAAACAACTATCATGATACCTTGTTCCTGGATTGCCTTGTGGAGGAAAGACTCGCTCTCCCCACTAGATATCAAATTCTCAATCAATTCATCGCTAGCCTTCTCTCCTGTTATAGTATAGTACCTTCTTGCAACCGTTTCCTTGTATTCATCGTTCATTTTTGCTCTCAATGCTTGGAAATCATCCATGAGGACTTTTAATTTCTTTCCTAACCCACTAACTACAGAAGTCCTCGTTCGATCTGCAGAAGAACCTGGCCCACACCCCGCGATTTTCCTATGAGCTACATTGGATCGTTCGAGGGCTTCCAATTTTCCTTTGATCATCTTGACGCGTTTTAAGACCTGTGACACATCAGAGTCCATCCTAGACCTTATTTCTTTCACGGTCTTGGCATTGTGCACAAGTTTGCTCTCTTCATTTGATTCTTGTAATTTTTTGTGGTAGTTTTCGACATCCTTCATGTCCTCTTTCACATTCTCTACATCTTCAAAGAATTTAGCAAGATCAATACTTTCAGGTCCTGCTTGACCACCCTCCAAATCATCTACTTGGACCTGTTTTTTAAGGTCCTGATACTTTTTAAACGAATTAGAAAATAAGTCATTCATTTTTTATTGAATTTCAATTTTCCTTTATTTCCAAATGAACAAATTAGTCTTGGCATATACCTATCCTCAACATAAATTGTTTTTCATCCCACACTCGATAAAAAAGGAGGAGGATCGTGATAGGTTGATAGTCGAAAAAAAGAATGTTGTGATTATTAAAGGGAAAACGTCGCACCCTTGTCTAAACCTTCTCTCTTCATTAATGGGAGGGTGAATTGGAGGAGGGAGAAGAAGAGAAGGTGACAAGAGCAAAGACTTCATTAAGAGATCACAATTAATCAAAATCATTATTTGTTAAATGATTTTAAGAGAGTAATATTATTTGAACCATTGTTAAATTAAAGTTACGTCAAATCAAACTTGAGGAAGGTCGTTAAAACAGGAAAAAAATTTGTGCCACTTGGAATGTGAATTGACCTCGTCTAAGTCAATTTATATTTCAAATAATTTGATAAATGCTAAAATCAATTTTTGATACGTATGTAAAATATTTCTAGTTTCTTGAATGTCATACAATTTTATCCAAGTTTTATTATTTTTCTTACCTCTGATCCTTATGTGTTAGGACATTTTACTTCTCCAATGAGGGTGATATGACCATCGCAATATTCTCTACAAGTTCGATCTAACTCAATAATTAGAATTCGCGATCGAATAATAAACAAGTATTAAATTTTTTATTAAATATGTTAATATTAAATTTCAAACAATTATCTTGGATTTGTCAATGAATTTAGTTACATCTCAAGCCTATTAACTTCACATAGTATAACAGCCTTGGAGGTCAATCACAACTAGGAAATAAAATTGTCACACTTGGACTTTCGGGATAAGTAATTTTTAGAAAATTTTCTGTCAAATCTTAACGGTTAAACAGATAATCGAAAAATAACAATCAATAATGATAGTCAATATCTTAATGGTACTGTAATGATTTAACGTATCTACAAATCGATAATCGATAATCGATAAGTCGAACCGATAAATTTCTCGAATCAAATCGACCAATATGCGACCTAATTTGAAATACGTAAATTGCCCAAAAGAAAAATCCAATTTTAGTCTAATTGATTTATTACCTAAAATTTTACTTTATTGGTCAGCATTCGATTCTCCGAAAGTAAAACCAAAAACCAAATATTTTAGTTATTTATTTATTTTACCTTTCTTTGAACATATCCGACCTTAGCTCAGTTGGTAGAGCGGAGGACTGTAGTTTGTAAACAGTTAATCCTTAGGTCGCTGGTTCGAATCCGGCAGGTCGGATTTCTTTTTATTTTTAGTTATTTGCCTATTTGGTTCTCCTTTATCAAAATATTCTACGATAAATAAAATTATTATTTATTATTTTTCTTCAAATAATTGTCATTTGAACAAATTGCACTATCTGCATCCAAATAAAAATGATAGCTCATTTGTACAACTAACTCACACTAAGAAAGTGCAATTAGCAGAGTATAGTTGAAAGTAGGGTTGTTCATGATTATGATTAAAAAATTAAATTGAAATGGAACTGAATCAAATTGATGAAAAAGAAATGGATATTTGGTTTGCTTTGGTTGTTGTTTGATTTTTAAATTTTAAAAATCGTGGTTTGGATTTGATTTTACTAAAAAATTAACCGCAAAATTAAATTTTTAATCATAAAATGATTTTTTATACTTGTCAATCCATACTTGTTCATCAAATTTAGGGCATGTTTGGAAAGCTACCTGGTAATTGAAATTAGTGTAATTACTAAGGTAGTAATTATTAATCTAGTAATTAATAGCCTAGTAATTACGATAACTCGTTTGTCTACCACAATGTAATTGCAAATGTACTGTTTGCCGCACAAGTGTAATCATAAGGTTAAATTAAATTTTAAAAATAAAAATTAATTATCTAAAATTAAAAATTTACATTAGACAAATAAGGACATTTATAAATGATATTATATTCAATATTTTAGATATATAGTTTCTTTTGAGAATATATTAATTAATAAATATATGTTCTTAACTAAAGTACAAAATTTCTATGAATATTATGAAATGCATATTTGAAAAAAAAGATTAATATTATAAATATGACATCATAAACTTATTAAAAAAATAGACAAGAAGATAATCTATCTAGTCTAATAATAAAAATAGCTTACACTGTAAAATATCGAGTCAATACTTCTAAAACAAATGAAATTGAAAAAAATATAACATAAGTTCTAAATTAAAAAAATTAACATAATACTCTTATGTCAAATTTCAATATAATGTACATAAATATGATTTAAAAGAAAAGAAGAATGTAAGTTTATAATCTTATTCAACAATGAATTATGTTTTAATTTAAAAATTAAAATAATAAAAAATTGTGCTAATAAAAAAAATAACAAAAAATAATTAAAAAAATAGATAATATGAAAAATTACGCATAATCACATGTCAGTAAAGATTGAGAATCAGAAGAAAATAAAATATAAATAATATAAAATAAAAAAACATATTTTTTTTAGAAAATATTAGAAATAATAAAATTAAAACATAATTTAAAATAGTAAACAAAAAAATAAATGCAACGTCCCCTTATGAATTGGAGAGTGTAATTATCGATTACATTCAATTATCTACTGACCAAGTAATTATATGACCAATCAAATAGACCAGACAATATAATTACATCAAATCCAATTACTAAAGCAGCTTTCCAGACAAGCCCTTAGTGTAAGAATGAATTCAAATTGCAAATGGGTCAATAAGCAAACACCTAAAAATCAAATCTTACACATAATAGTGATTTACTTGTAAACCCCAAAAGTTAAAAAATCTAAATAAAAAAAATATTACAAAAAATAAAAATTTGGGTAGGATCTATGAGGCCAAACTATGCCCCGTAGATGGAATCATGGGTCGTAGAATGGCTTCAAGACTTGAAAAAATTTCTAAAATTTTTGATGGATTACGTGGTACACTATGAGTCATACATCGATTCATGACTAGTAGATAGTGATCGTGGATGATAGGTCAGAAACTTAAAAAAATTGAGTCTCAAAATTTTTGTTACGAACAAACAAGACAAACTCGTAAAAGGAAGTATGAACCTTAGTTGGGTTCTATAGAAGACCCGAACACTTAGAAAAATTTTGAATTTTTTAGGTATTATTATGAGGGACTCCTACGAGCCATAGATCAACTTACGAGTCATGATTTTGGCTCATCATTTTGGTCCAATATTGAGGGGACTCAGGACTTGATCCACGAGGGTCATCTATGGGACGTATAAGATAGGACGATCCCATAGATGGGGTTTCATACTTGAGATCTTGAGAGGGGATCTTGGAGCCAGATTAATTCCACGAAACCACTCGTATAATCTGTAATGGGTCTACGATTTGTAGATCCAATTCGTGATTCATGTTCGACAAAAATAAATTAAGGGTACTGTGGTCTTTTTCTACCCTCCTAACCCCTAAACTACGTTGTTTTGACCTTATAAATTTATCTTTAAACATTTTTATACTAAGAATTCACCCCATTCCCACTCCAACTTCTAAAACTCACAATCTTCTCAAGTTCTTCTTCCTCAAGCTCCCAATTGAAGAATCAAGATGGGATTTCAAGTTTTACCATTGAATTCTCAATTTTCTTCAAGCAATTTATTCAAGGTATGTGGTCATTCATCTATGGGTCCCTTTCACCCAATGGAGCCCAAAAAAATTATCTACTTTTTAATCTAACTATGTAAGAATTGATATCAGTTACATGATTTCAAGTTTTTCCCCATGCAATTTCTCCTACATGCTATCTAAGGTTCATGAAATTATATATGAGTTCTTTCAATTATGATTCAATTGATGTCGTTTCATGTGATTATGCATGATTTTCTTCCAATTGCATGAATTTAAGTCAATTATATGTGAACTTGTACTTCTACCCTAGTTGTTTACAAGTCATGACTATATATGAATTTACCAAATCTTTCAAGCTTTATCAAATCTTTCAAGCAAGTTTGTGAAAAAGGTGACCTAAGACCCTAATGACATTCCATATAGAGGTAAGATTTGTAAAGATGGAAGACATACACTCATATTACATGAATCACATGAAATGAGCTATTATATGAACAAGTTTATTGATGGTAGCTATTGCTTTCTTTTTCATATTTTAAGCTTTATGAGCTATGACAAGTATCAACTGTGATGTATACAAGCATTATGATTCCATGATAAGCATGACTTATGATTATAACAAGTATTCCATGAAATTTTGACTTAGCATCGAGTGCACTTTGATGCGGGATCTTGACCTAAGGGGTCCTTAGTATTAATCTCTAGTCCCATAACTATTGCTATGATAGGATTATTGCCAATATGACCTAGCTAGCTAGTAGATCCACATATAACACATGTTCATGATACCCGCTTAGCGGAGTGGAGTCTACCTTGGCAAGTAGATACCCCTTTTCCCGTTGTATGGGAAGACATCGAAATTCCATGTAATAGTTCACATGGTCTTATTGTCGATTATGGTTGCTATCCCACATATGTTATGATTTCTTATGACTTATGTTTTACTCATTTATGATTCATATTCTCTTATGATTTCCGTTATAATTTTATTATGCATTGACTATATTCATATTTTGCTTATATTTTAAATGATTCTTTTATCATGCTATTTACATTAATCAACTGCATAGCATGATTATTATTTGCTGCATTGCTCATATACTTAGTACATTCCAACGTACTAACACATACTTTCCTTGCCTACACACTCCTACTACTCTAGGCTAGTTCCGAGTTTCATTATAAAGTTGAAGTTGGTGAATCCTCATGTTCTAGGGACGTGCTGTGATTTCTTATTTACTACACCATTTCTTGTTGTCTTTACTTGACCTATATATGTTTGATGTGCTAAGAGATTTGGTTAGGATTTTCGAGAATCCTAATTATCGTATCACATATAGGGCCTAGATTGGGTGTGACATTACTAAATTGCCAAAACCCAACCCAATTTATTGATAGGGTGTAATGAAGGATTTGTTCCTTTTGATATTTTTTTTAATCTCTCTTTTAACAAGTTTTATTTGTAAAAAATATATAACAAAATAGAGTCATATTTGAGATAAAGTTTTGTTTGTATTTGCAAAAATTTAAAATTATAAAAATATGTTTATGTTAATTTAGATTTTAATAAATAAGCTAATGATCTTAGTTATCTATACAACCCATATGACATATGTTATACACTAATAAGATATCATAAACAATGATTCATATCTTGAACAATTTATTCCTTCAAAAGAAAAGAAATATTTTAAAAAAAATAGAATTTAAGCTTTAATTTAGATATTTCAATTTTATATCATTTTTAGCAAGTTAATTTTGATAAAAGAAAATTTTAAAAATAGAGTCATATTTTAGATATAAATTTTGTTTTCTTTTGCAAAAGAGAATTTTTTTTTATAAAATAAGGTTAGTGGATTTTATATATTTTTTTCAATTTTTCTTATTATAGTCTAATTTTTTTTAATGTTTACTTAATCTAAAAATAGGTAGTTAATATTTTTATTTTTGTATTTTATTTTTAATGTTAAATAGGAAAAAAAAGATGATGCATATTTATTTAGTTAATTAAAGTGTTTAACAATGTCATCTTTTCAAGTATTTTCTTTTTTCCTTCACTTCAGTTGTTTCCTCCGGCGAGAGCCGAAGGGGCTGAAAGCAATTATGGGGTGCAATTTCTCTCCGGCGAGTTTCCCGGTGAGAGAAAAACGGAACTGTCTTTACAATCAACAATATTACGTGTTGCTATGATTTTACACCGGCAACCAAATACTCACAGAAGCATTGATGGCGTTAATGGAGGAGGATGGAAAGTTACTCTTAGCTTCTATAAATCCATGCTCAGAGGTATTTTGTTGCTTAATTAACCATGTAGTATCTTTGCCATTTTTTTTTGTTTATACCTGTAAAGTATTTGTAAACGAAGTAATAATAGAATGGTTCATCTAGGCGAATCCATTTTTTTAAAAATTGATTAATTGGGCCCCTTTCGCAAAGGCAGCCTTTCGGAAGAGTGGTATACTCACAGAGGGAATGGGTGGATGGGGGAGGATTTGAACATTTACAGGGTAAAAAGATGAATATGAAGAGCTATTTCTATTGAGGCTGAAAAAGCTAGTTAGTATTGATAGTGCATATATTGCGCACGCATGAACCTGATATGTTTGTTTGCTTAAGAAATCTATATATGGGTTGAAACAATCGCCTAGGCAATGGTATAAAAAATTTGACACATTTATGATTCAAAATGCCTATTCTCGAAGTGCAGATGATAGTTGTGTGTATTACAAGAAGCTTAGAGATGGTCCTTCTGTGTATTTGTTGTTATATGTGGATGACATGCTTATTGCTGCTAAAAGTATGTCACAAATTGAACGATTGAAAGCAACTAGGTGAGGAGTTTGAGATGAAAGATTTGGGTGCCGTAAAGAAGATATTTGAGGATGGAAATTACTCGAGATAGAAAAGTTGGGAAACTGATGTTATCTCAACAGTCCTATATTGAGAAGGTTCTTAAGAGATTTAATATGACAGGTGCTGAGCCTGAATCTATTCCTTTGGCTTTCCATTTCAAGTTGTCTCCAGACATGTAACCAAAGACAGAGGAGGAGATGGAATAAATGTCTAGTGTTTCATATTTGAGTGTAGTTGGTAGCATTATGTATGTCATGATTTGCACTCGTTCTGATGTTTCACATGCTGTTAGTGTTGTGTGCAGATACATGGCATGTCCTGGTAATGAACATTGATACGCAACGAAATGGATCTTGAGATACTTGAAGGGTGCTGCAGATGTGGGTTTGACTTTTTTCAAAGACAAGCTTAGTGAATCAGTAGTAGGTTATGTGGATTCTTATTATGCAAGGGACTTGGATCAGGAAAGATTGACATGCTATGTCTTTACTCTTTGTGGTGGTGTCATCAGTTGGAAGGCAACTTTGCAATCTTTGTTGCTTTGTCCACCATGGAGGCTGAGTATATGGAAATTACAGAAGCAGTGAAAGAGGCTATAAGGCTACAAGGCTTGGTAAGTGATCTTGGACTAGTTCAACAAAAGACTTTAGTATTTTGTGATAGTTAGAGTGCCATTTATCTGACCAAGCGTCAAATGTTTCATGAGAGGATAAAGCATATTAAAGTCAGACATTATTTTATTTGAGATATCGTATCTAAAGGGGCTGTAGATGTGAAAAAAGTGCCTACATATGATAATCTAGGAGATATGATGACCAATATAGTCCTGATCAATAAGTTTAGGCATTAGCTAGACTTGATTGGTGCGTACAGTACTCACTAAGCCCTTTGAAGGGCTGAGGGCAAGACAGAGAGACGTTATTTTGATTGATCACGGATATTCAAGCCAAGGCGAAGATTTGTTAATTATTTATTATTAATTATGTCTTGAATTTTTCCCTTGTATATTTTAGAAAACACATAATCTCTATCAGTTTAGGAAATTCTTGTCTTAAAAGAAAGAATATATTGTCCTTCTAGGATTGAAAAAACCTTTTCCCTATAGGTTTGAAATTGGGATCTATATATAAGGTATATGGTTGAGGATTCTAAAGCATTGTAAACTTTCTTTTATAGTAAAAAACTTT
This sequence comes from Solanum aculeatissimum, assembly GCA_038996855.1. Classification (NCBI taxonomy): domain Eukaryota; kingdom Viridiplantae; phylum Streptophyta; class Magnoliopsida; order Solanales; family Solanaceae; genus Solanum; species Solanum aculeatissimum. The sequence goes on from JBCEWC010002768.1 coordinate 20,510, forward strand.
CTCTGCTTTTGCTTAGAGGATTAGGCCTAGCTGAACCTCGTTAAATCTCTATGTTATTTTTCTTCTCTATTTCTTTATTTGTGATTGTGTGCTAGTTAATCCACGAAACGTCATAGTCTAACTCAAACGTCATACGTTCCCCTCTTATTTCTAGACCAAAGACGGGGAGTTACCTTGCATGACATGCTTGTGAGTACTTCTGCGCCTTTATGCGAGAACTGATGAAGTTATTCTTTTTCCTCTTCGTAGAACAAACAAAGACATTGGAGTTTCCCCGAGACTTTTTGGGGATTTCCTAGCTTCCGTCAGGTTCAATAAATATTTTGCTGAAAGGTTTTAGTAAACTTGAAGGACACAACTCTTAAGTGCATATTTAAGAGTCTATTCTCAACCTACCCTCAAACAGATGAACCATTTTTGTTAACTTATGGTAGACATATAGGATCAAAACTATTAAGTATATACTTAAATGACTATTTTGAACGTACCCCGAATGACGGAGTAAGGGACCATCTTTGTCGTTTCTCTTGGATCTTGTTTTGTAAGTATTGATAATGTCTACGTTGCTCGGACTCTTCATTTTTCGTGCCGCGCCCGTGTCGACACGACATGGGTGTGGGTGTGAGATCCGTGTCCGATTTGGTCAACCAATTTTGGGTACCTTGACCAAAATCGATGGAGAAAGTTTGGATAGTTTTAATGATTTTTGTAATCAATACAAAAGCTAAGGTGAAATTGAAGAAAATGGAATATTTTTTATATAGAAATTTATGTCACTCCTTTTCCATCTCCTTCCAGAAATTTAGGTTTTATCACTTTATTTTTAGATATTTTAATTATTTTTAGGCAAATCCCGCACCCGTATCCATATATAGATCCATATCCCCGAATCTTAAAAATTAGATCATGAAGGATCCGACCTCTAGATCCGCACCCGTACCCGAGTCCGAGCAACTTAGGATAATGTTACCTTTTGAGACATTTGCTTTTTTCTATATATGTCAAGATGTCTTTAGTTCTTTCCTCGAGAAAAGCCAAAGGAAGAAGGGATTTTCGGGTGCTATTTTCTCGGGCGAATTTTCCAGTGAGACTGAAAAAGGGGACTATATCTGCTGTCAATAACATGCCAATCAAATGGTAGTGATTTTGAATTTGATTTTAAACATAACATTATTTATAGATTTTGGTGTGTGTGATGTTTATAAAATTTGTTACTTTTCCTGTTGCTAGGGTTTTGCATTGGCAGCCAAATGCAGGCACAACAGCCAACACTCAAACACTCACAGAAGTATCTCAATGTGTTGAGAGCATTAATGGTATTAAAAGAGGGAAGTGGAGAACTACTCTTAACTTCTATAAACCCATACTCAAAGGTATTTCATTGCTTAATAACGTGTAACGGGATGATTCTTTTTTTTTTTTTTTTGATTTGCACCGGGTGTCCGAGTCTCTTAGAGCCCCGACTAATCCCGGGGGTGCACAGGCCCTCGGCAAGGAGTTTCCTGCAAGTGCACCACGGTTAATTAAGGTTTTATCCAGTCCGATTGCCCTCAGAAATTGTTTGCACCCACGGTTAATTGTTTCCCGCAATCACGTGTAACAGGATGATCCTTTTTTCCCCTCCAGATTCATTAAAATGATTGGATTTTTGGAACACTGTAATATCTTTACATTTTTTTTATGTCTATAACTGTGATCCATTATAAGAACATCAGACATGAGTTTAAACGAGCATATCTGCTATTTATTTTTTCCGAACCCACCTATAAGAACATTGGACATGAATTCAAATTCGATGGAGCATATCTGCTATTCATTTTTCCCGAACTCACCCATGGAATTTTACTGAGTATGTTATTGTTTTACATGTGATTCACTTTACTATAAAGGGTTATCTTTTTTTTTTAATATGGATTCATTAAAAGGATTGGATTTTTAGGAAGGTTTTCACTTGTATAAGGTAAATTATTAATAAGCGAAATAACAATGTTATAGAGAACAGAGCAAAAAATGATTGTGGAGGATTTGTCTGGCCACCCAACTTTGTATAGTTGATTGATTGGTTGGCCCTCTTTCATAAAGCAGCCTTTCAGAAGAGTGGTAAACTCATATAGAGAACTTTTGTATATGTATGTGTTTGTTGGGGGGGGGGGGAGTTTATGAATATTCCGGGGTATAAGATTAAAAATAAAGAACTCGGGCAAGGATGGAAAAATTTACTAGGTAAAACATCTATTAAGAAAAGTAAGGACTACCATTGAGTTGAGCAATCTCTGGTGAGGCTGAAAAATGTGTTCCATCCTTTGATCTTTTAGAGAGAAACCTCAATCCTTCTAAGGAAGGGGAGCCTTGGAGTAACCGGTTAAGAGGTCACGGGTTGAAAGCCTTGGAAACAACCTTTGACAGAAATACAAGGTAAGATTGCGTATAATAGGCCCTTGTGGTCGGACCTTTCCACGGATCCTGCACATAGCAGGAGCTTTAGTGCACAGTGCACCGGGTTGCCCTGCCCTGAATCCTTCTAGTCTATATAACGAAAAGCACACAGACATTGACGTATATGTTAGTAATAACCTTAAGCTATTCATTTACAAGCTAGTTAGTTGATAGTGCACACGTGAGCTTGCTTCAACCTCACATGTCCTTTTCTTGTAATAGAAATCTCTAGAGTGCAGTAATGCATGATTGAAAATTCGATGTATAATGGATCCACTCTTCTACTTTTCCACTTAAATGCTTGACTTTTGTTTGCAGTGGGCTTTGATCCCGTGACGTACATCTAACTCATTCATCACGTGTTGCCTTCTTAACACTAATTCAAAGATCTGGGGCAATCTTGCATGTCATTTTTGTGAGTACTTTTGAAATTTTATAGGAGAATTGATGAAATTATTTTTTCTCATTGTAGAACAAGCAAATGCATCGGATTTTCCCCCAGGGTTTTGTGGGATTTCACTTCAAGAACAGCCCAACAAGTATTATATGTTAATTCAAAATAAACGACTGGTCACAGAGGCAGGGTCATCGATTCAGGTGATAATGGAGAAGTTGCAGTCTTACGAAACGAGGGTTGGACTTAATTTTGAGGTTAGTATTACTGAGATCTGCAAATTATTGTTCTATCTACTGGAGGATGATTAACTTATCAAGTACTATCCATAGTTTTGGCTTTGTAAAATTTAAGCATCTATGGCTGATATTATCTGCAATTATTGTGCTTCAATGTTTTCTGAAGATTGAAGAACTTCAAGATGATTACTGTACAACGGAATGCATGTTAGTTCCTCTAATCATTACTCAATCATGAAATAAATCTTCTATTCTTATAGTATTGTGTCATTCTGTTGGGTGGCCATTGGCCAACTATACTTTTTCAAACATGACTCATCCAAACTGACCAAGCTCTTTCCAAGTGAACAACTACAACACAAAGAGACAGAGAAACATCAGCCTCCACTCTAAAAACAGAAGAAAGCAACTATTACGACTGAACTTGTCTCAGCACTGTTACATTGGATAAATTTGAAGGATTGCAACTCAGATGCTACTCTTAGCATCGATTGACCTCTAAAGAATATCTCTTGGACAATGAATCTGTATAAGGTCTCTACATTCCTGTTCTTGTGCTGAAATCCTCCAATTCCTTTCTTGCTGTATATAGTAGATACAACATGCTAGAACCATTCAAATATGACCGCAACAGCTCATTTGCCTTTAATATTACTCGTGATCCATGTCAACTCCTCTCTCTTTGTTATGGCCTATCTAGATATTCATAAGAGATTCTGTCAACCTTAGTGGTACATTCATCTATGGTCAGTATTACTTCAATGGGTTTCTGAATACCTGCCATCCTATATTGCGACACTGTTTCATTACTTATCGCCTGCATAACTTGTGTATTAGCCTAAGTTACTGTTCCATTGCCCTGTGCACAATTGTAAGGGCTTTGCGCAAGGGGTCTTGGGACCTTAGGCGCAGGGATGAGCTACTTCACCACAAGGTTTGGTCCCTCTGAACCCCCAGTTCCATCAGCCCTAGCAGATCCAAAATTAGGGGAGGTTTGCTTGCCCCTACCTCCATTATTTGGACCTATTAGCGGTCACTTCTCAGTTGCGTCTCTATGCTAGCAAGTTCAATCCACCTTGGATCTGCTTTGCCAATTTTTGCTTTGCCCTTCATGTGTGTCACATCTGGCAGGCAACTGGGTTAGCAGGTCATGCTAATCATATGCTGAGAGAAGAGATGGACAAATCCTGAGGTTGAGTTAAATTGCTACTGAATTACTGTAACGACCCGACCTAGAGGCCCGTGTCAGTCCTCACACGGCGAATGAGATACCCGAAGGCATCTCACCCAAGCCATCTTAAACATTTTAAGCATTCATAGGCATAAACATAAAGAAATGCGGAAGTAAAATGTGGAAAGGTCTATGGGCCTTATTAAGACAATGAAGCAACATTAAAAAACAGGAATGACTAATACATATTTGTCCATAAAGCATATCGACTAACATATCAACGGATGGAACCGGTAATGGTCGGTTTTCATCAAATAGAAAAGACTCCAATGTTTAACAACATAGAAAGTAAATGCCTCAAAAGGGCCATAAATACATCGTCTCAACATAAAATACAAGATAGAGTGGAAAATGGTAGAGTCCCGAACTAAGGGCTCACCACAAATAAAAGTGCTAGTCTTGAACGCCAACTACTATCCACGAGCCGGTGGAGGAGTACATGTCCCTACATGGTTAAATCATGCAGGCAAAATATACGTTAGTATGTTGGAATGTACTAAGTATGTGAGATGTAATGCATGCATGAAATTGTAATGCCATCATTCATAATTATAACATATAAGTACGTATGAGATAAAAAGTACATAAAGTGAGCTTAAGCATGCACAAGGAATATAGCTCAAAATGAATAAGAGTCGATGCATGAGAAATCACATGTAATGGAATCATATCACAAAATCATAAACTTGTGGGTGAAGACCTTAACTGACATATAAGACCATGTGAGCTACTACATGAAATCCAACATTACCCCCTACGTTGGCACGGGGAGGCCACTTGCCGGGTGGAACTCCGTCAACTTCGCATGAATCTTAATAACATAAATGGCCTACGTGGATTCACTAGCCTAGCCTACAAGGGCTCCTATGGTAGCACATAGTTAGGGTCATTAAAATTTATCTTTAATGGGTCATGCCCTAACTAACGGAATGAATCCCAATCTCAAGTCCGCTCGGTGCTAAGTCATCCCACGGAATCTTTAAAACATAACTTAGAATCATAAGTAGCAATCATAGGAGTAGCTTGAACTTTAAGAACCACTAAATGAGTATTGTCCTTTCATCTTGGGGACCTTTCTTGGACATCTTTACGACAATTGTCAACATGCTTATATCTTTGACAAATCATTTCTTTAAAACTTGACTTTATTGCCCTCATCATCATCATAAATCATGCAAGACTTTACTTAAAAACTAGGTAGGCTAGGCTTTTAAATGGAACAATCATAAATCACATAAATCATGGAAATATACTCTTTTGGAAACATGTAAAACAACCCACATCGTATGAACAACAAAACCCATCATTGAGGTCATCATCAATAGCTTGGAATCATGCATATACTCATACGAAAAGACATCGGGAAACTCATTAACAACAGGGACCGACTCAAAGGAAGGAACTTTAGAAGGGACATCTTTGACTCTTACTAGATGGTAGATGCATTCCTTGGAAATCATTTTACAGGCTTTTAATAAGGAAATGAACTGACCCCTACATGAAGAGTTACTACCCTCCCACTCAAGAATTGGCTCATTTGGGAATTGGAACTTGACTCTACGAGTTTACAATCCATGGAAGCATAAGAGGCATGCAACCAATCCATCCCGATAATCATATCAAAGTCTACCATGGAAAGCTCAACTAAGTCACAGGAGACCACTTTATGCAAGATGGAGACGAGACAACTTCTATAGATTCTCCGGGCAACAATGGACTCCCCTACGAGGTTACTTACTTCATAGGGCTCATGGAGAACTTCGGGACATGCATGATATCTATTTGCAAGAAATGGGGTTACAAATGACAAATTTGCTCCCGGATCTAAAAGTGCATATGCATCAAAATAAAAAACTCTTAGCATACCAGTGACAACATCCGGAGCCTCTTCAACCTCTTGGCGATCATGAAGAGCATAGAATCGGTTGGTCCTTTGGGCGCCTTGGACTTGTCCACCTTGGCCTTGGGGCCTTGCACCGCTGCTTCTACAATCTTTGGCATGATGGCCGGGCTTCCCACATTTGAAGTAAGCATTGGACCCGGTTAGACACTTTCCCTTGTGGAGTATTCCGCACTTGGGGCAACTTGGACTTTGGGGCTTAGGAGCAACACCCTTGTCCTTAGTGGTCTGGGGAGAAGGAGTGTTGGTGGATCCTTGTCTACCTTGAAACTTGTGACCACCACTCCTTTGGTGAGAGTAACTCCCACCATTAACTCGAGCCCTTTTGGACTCCCTTGCCCTTTCTCGAAGCTTCTCCTCCTCTATTTGCTCCACATAAAGTCATCAAGCGGGAGATGTCCATCTCCTGGACTAGCAAGGCTGCCTTGCTTTCCTTGGAGACCAAATCGGAGACGCTGGAAATGAACTTGCTCATACGAGCCCTTAGATCCACAACCATGAAGGGAGCATACTTAGGAAACTTGGTGAATTTGAGGGCATACTCTCTCATGAGGTTGAGAAACTCTTGGATCTTTGCCTCCCTAAGCTCAATTGGGAAGAATCGGTCCAAGAAGGCACACTTGAACTCTTCCCATCCAATAGGACCCGCTTCTTGGCCCCTCTCGTCCTCCCATTGCTCATACCAAATCTTGGCCACCCCTTTGAACTGGTAGGCAACCAACTTGGCTTTCTCCTTCAAAGGGATACCCATCAACGCAACTACTCGGTAGGCTTCTTCAATGAAATCAATAGGGTCCTCCTCCATTTTGGAACCATGGAACTCTGGAGGGTTCATCCGCATGAAGTCGCGCACTTTAGCTGCTGGAGTAGGCACTTGGGAAGAAACAACTTCTCCCGGTTGGCTTGCTTAGCCAATGCTTGGGCCAACAAAGTGAAAACGGCTCGGAACTCCGCATGAGACACTCCATCATCTTGTTGGAGTGGAGGGACTTGTTGTTCGGGAGTGCCTCTTTGGTGTGGAGCTCTCCTTGGCAGCATGATCTAGAAATAAGAAGATCGTCATTAGTTATAGGAATACCTTAGCCAACTCTAAAGGCACGACATGAATAAGAAAGGAGGGAAGACTTTCCTAAACCGTCTCATAGCCTCTCACTCAAAATAGTGGCGTGCTTCACAACCTTGAATGAGACTACTCAACGGGATATGCATTTGAGGAACATTTTAAAACCTTGTGCTCTGATACCAAGTTTGTAACGATCCGACCTAGGAGTCTAGTTGTCACACGGAGAATGAGATACCCAAAGGCACCTCTCCTAAGCCATCTTAAACATCTTAAGCATTCATAGGCATAAACATAAAGAAATGCGAAGTAAAACGGGGAAGGGTCAGACAATGATGCAACATTAAAAAACAGGAATGACTAACACATTTTTGTCCATAAAGCATACCAACTAACATATCAACAGACGGAACCGGTAACGGTCAGTTTCCATCAAATAGAAAAGACTCCAATGTTTAACAACATAGAAAGTAAATACCTCAAAAGGGCCATAAATACATCGTCTCAAAATAAAATACAAGATAGAGGGGAAAATGGTAGAGTCTCGAACTAAGAGCTCACCACAAATAAAAGTGCTAGTCTTGAACGCCAACTACTAGCCACGAGCCGATGGAGGAGTGCATGTCCCTACATGGTTAAATCATGCATGCAAAATATGTGTTAGTATGTTGGAATGTACTAAGTGTGTGAGATGCAATGCATGCATGAAATTGTAATGTCATCATTCATAAATATAACGTATAAATACGTTTGAGATGAAAAGTACATAAAGTGAGCTTAAGCATGCACAAGGAATATAGCTCAATATGAATAAGAGTCAATGCATGAGAATCACATGTAATGGAATCATATCATAGAATCATAAACTTATGGGTGAAAAAACCTTAACCGACATATAAGACCATGTGAGCTACTACATGGAATCCAACATAACCCCCTATGTTGGCACGAGGAGACCACTTGCCGGGTGGAACTCCGTCAACTTCGCTTGCATCTTAATAACATAAATGGCCTACGTGGATTCACTAGCATAGCCTACAAGGGCTCCTATGGTGACACATAGTTAGGGACATTGAGATTTATCTTTAATGAGCCATGCCCCAACTAACGGAATGAATCCCAATCTCAAGTCCACTCGGTGCTAAGTCATCCCACAAAATCTTTAAAACATAACTTAGAATCATAAGTAGCAATCATAGGAGTAGCTCGAACTTTAGGAACCACGAAGTGAGTATTGCCGTTTCATCTTCGGGATCTTTCTTGGACATCTTTAGGACAATTGTCAACATGCTTCTATCCTTGACAAATCATTTCTTTAAAACTTAACTTTATTGTCCTAATCATCATCATAAATCATACAAGACTTTACTTAAAAACTAGGTGGGCTAGGCCTTTAAATGGAACAATCATAAATCACATATATCATGGAAATATACTCTTTTGGAAACATGTAAAACAACCCACATCGTATGAACAACAAAACCCATCATTGGGGTCATCATCAATAGCTTGTAATCATGCATATACTTGGTAAAAATATCATAGGATATCATGAATATCATTTAATAAGATAAAACATCACAAAATCATCATAAGCATGCATAATATCTTAAAAGAACTTAAAGAAAAGGTAAAATACTTTAAAGAGGACTTTATGGGTGGAAGGATACCCATAAATCAAGCTCACATACCGTAGAAGACTTGGGAAGAACAAGCTTGGGACCTTGGTGAAGAACTTGAAACCCTAGCATTGGCTTGTCCTTTTTCTTGAGAGAGTAATTGCCTTAGAGAAATTTGAGAATTAGAATAATGAAGAGAATGGGAGTTTCTTAGGGTTTAGGATTTGATTTAAGGCCCCTTTGGATCCCAAAAAGACTTAGTTTAGGAATAGAAATTGCGGAATTGACAAAACTGCCCTTCATTAAACTGTTGGATTTCGACCTACGAAAGCCTGTCTACGGGCCGTGGAATGAACCACGGACTATAGGTCCTGCTCGTCCTGGTAACTTTTCCAAAATCCCCGAAACTGGTTTGCTAAACCTAAAACCACGAAACCATCTTATGGGCCGTGGTTGGATACGTAGAGTCCTTCCACACTTAGCCATTTTTCCCATTTTCTTGGACCCTATCCACGAAGGGATTCTACGGACCGTGCATTGTTCTATGGGTCGTGCTGGTAGCTCGTAGACCACTTTCAGAAAACTCCCAATTTCCTTCATTTCTGATAGTCCCACTCACGACCCTATCTATGGACTGTCGTCCTTTCTACGGGCCGTCACTGGGTCCGTGGGTTACCCCACACTTGGAAACTTTTTCCCTTTCCTGAAGTTCATGTTTAAGGACCAAACCTACGGGCCATATCTCTACCTACGGGCCGTAAGTCGCCCTCGTGAACCTGTTCTGCACTCTAAACTCCTAAACTGGGGGGTCGTTACAATTACACTCTCGAACGAAGACAATATGCAATGTTGGTGAAGGTTGTCTGTTCTCTATGGTAATTCTTAGAAGATATTTTCCATACTTGCCATTGTTTGCCTTGCTTTGGTTTATCCTTCGAAGTTCTGATAAAGGACTTACATACTTCATAATACTCATTAAAATGTTTGACTTATATAGGGGTTCCAGTATGAACTTGGTGACTTCATGTTGCGAGTGGGCAAAGTTGCTTCAAACCATTCTGAGAGCTTGAAGGGAATAGTTGTGGAGGTATGAAATAACTCTGTATATTTTTCTCAGTTGAATACTTGTTATGTGAGTAAGCCTTTTCTGTTTGTTATTCTGCACGGACATGAGTTGATTTATTGTGCTTTCCTTTGAAAAACAATTACTACTTGTGCCCTTCTTAATGCTTAATAGATGGTCACATAATCAAATTTCACTTGAGAGTTGAGACCTTCTCAAGGGGGCTGGCTGAAGGAATTTGATTCCTACTTCTTTTTTACATTAAGACGAACAGAAATGGATAAAAGAAGGTATAATGGAATGGATAAGAATCAAGTTAATAGTTGTTGTTGTCTCTAGGAGTATGTGTGCTTAGGTACGTGATGTTGTGTATCTTGTTGTTTAGATCTATTCAGGTTCTCAAAATGGTGATGGATACAATGATCATCTTATCAGTATGCATTGTCTGATGGATCTCGATTGGTGTTGCTTAGTTCATAGTCAAGCTGCTTGTAGCCTCCTCCTCCCCTAAAAGAAATAAAACTAGTTTTAGAAGACATCTTATGAAAATTGTTTCAAACATTCATTTTTATTCAATAATTTTGAAGCCGATGCATGTTGGGAGCAGATTAGTAGGAAATCATCTGTCTACTTCTATTGGTAGATTTTTCCAGGTTGGCCTTATTTTAAGGTAGAATAAGGAGATGAGGAAAGATAATATAAGTTGATAAAGCTTTACATGAACACCATTATCTCATAAACCAAATTAAAAAATGGATGTTCTTGTCTTCTTTTCCTGTCCTCTCATTATCTTCATCATAATCTTCTGTCTTTTTATTTTTTTGTCGTTGATAAAGGTAAAAGTGTATTAATGAGAAGGTTTCTTGCATAAAGACTGGTTAAAACAATATTTACAGAAAAAAAAAAAAAGGGTCGTCAAAGGCTTCCAGACAGTAGTGTCTTCATTGAAACAGCTCCAACACCTTTAAAAGCTCACTAATTATGGTTATTTCCTGGTCATTGAGTAGTCTCCTGAATTAACCGTGGTGCACTTGCGGCAAACTCCTTGCCGTGGGCCCGTCCACCCCCGGGATTAGTTGGGGCTCTAAGAGACTCGGACACCCGATGCAAATCAAAAAAAAAAATCTCATCCATGTTGTCTCCAGATCTCTTGAATGATAGCATCAGGTGTCTGAGCAGGAGTAAATAGGATGGGGATTTTTCCTTTAAAAGTTTCTGTGTTTCTTCTGATCATATTATATTTAACTTGGTGTTTTTAACTTTCCAGTGCTTGTCTCCACGTTGTCGTTGCATTGCAATGATACTCCACAATTTTAAGCAGTTTCTATTATGAGCATCTTGGCCTCACAAGATGTTTGTTTCTTTTGTAGATGGAGTATCTTCCTATTTCCTCATGGGTGACATCGAAGCAGCTTATGGGTGAATTCTTCAACATTTGGAATGAAGTTGTTGAATCAAGATCATTACCAGGTCATTTTGTGCACTTCGAACCAAAGTTTTCAGATTATGGCCTCTCTGATCAATACACTTCAGAGCACACAGCTGTGCAGTATGCTAGCACCATAGCTCAAATGATAGCAGCAACTGAATCATCACAAGCAGTGAAAAATTAGAATATAGCATATGATGTTGTGCTGACAATATAAGATTTTAGACTTGGTACCTGTTTTATTCTCCATACAAGTACTGTGTTTTGAAAATTGGGTCATTATGATACTGCTACTGCTGCCTTCTATAGAAAACCGACGTTAAAGACAGATGTGCTTTCTCTAAATTTTGTTGTGCTTTTTATGTTACTTATATTTTCAAAAGTTGCTCCCTTGCTTCTTTTAACGCAGTGGATTGTGAATCCACCACGAGCAGGTTCAATCCCCGTCATTCGTCCATCGATAAGTGGACCGTTTGTTTGGGACACACGTAACAATAGGTGAGGCTTTACCTATGGGAAGATTTGCATGCAGCAGAGATCCCAATTCTGTGTATCTGGTTAAGCAAGTCCTGTTCTTTTCTCTAAAGACTAGTGGCGAACACCGTGTGTTGCACAGGGTCAATATATGTTATTTTTCTTTCTTAATTTGTGATCTAAAATTTTATGAGAAGTCTAATAAGTTGCATCTTTATAGTTAAAGCACTTTAAATAAACAAGAAATTTTGAATAAAAAATCATTTGACTCCTAAAATAGCAATCACATCATCATATATTATTAAAAGTGGGAAGCCCCTAATCTCAAAGTTGGATTACCATTTTACCCTTAAACTAGATTAAATATAATTTTTAATCAATTAATTAAATATTAAATAATTATAATCCAATTATGATATTCATGTACTAAATGTGGGTAATGAAGAGTCTAAGAT
>JBCEWC010002769.1:0-32807 GCA_038996855.1 Solanum aculeatissimum
AAGAACCCATAACTTAATTGAAAACTTAAAAATCAAATTTAAAAGGTTAGGGTTCTTGGGTCTTCAAGGATGAAAGAAGATCCTTGAATAAAATCTCACATACCTTAATTTCACCAAAGCATTGCAATGTCAAACTTAGTCAAGGTCGTCTTTCCCAATTTCTTCAAGGTTTCTTCAATGGAGGCTAAGAGGATTTTAGAATTTTCAAAGTGAATGGAGAAGGCTTAGAATTGATGAAAATAAGTTAGGGTCTTGATTTAGGGGTTTAGGAGACTTTAGGAAGCCTAAAAAGGGCCTAAGGATTAACTAATTTACGACTTGAACCTTAATGAAACGGACAAAATCACTGAACCCAGGGCCAAACGGTGGCCCAGAAGGTCTGTATCACTATTCACGGACCCTCCACCTGCTCCGTGAACCTTGACTTAGCCACTAAAACCAACCACAGCTTGACCAAGCGTCTGCCCAACTTGACGGACCACCAAATGGTCAGTTTGAGGTCTCACAGACTGTGGGGTGGTCCGTGGACCTTAACTTTGTTTGTGGGGGGGTTCCTGGCCACCCCAAACTCACTGGACCATGAAACGGACCCCCACACGGACCGTGAAAAGTTTCACGGACTGTGGTCCATGGCTTGGGCCAGTTCCATGGCCTATCTCTAATATTTTCTGAGTTTCAGGCAGTCCCACTCTTTTGGCCATAACTTCCTCATCCGAAGTCCAAATCGAGTGAAACCAGTTGCGTTGCGAAGATAATTCAAAGAGATTAAAATTTATATGTAGTAGCCCACACAGTTCAACCCACATCAAAATTTATGCTTTTTCAAAGCTTACTGCCCAAACACCCTCTCTAGGCTCCAAAATGATCTGTTTTGCATTCGGACACTTAAACTCAACCCGTCGCTACCAAAATTTACCCAAGACCAGTATAACACCATGAAATACCACCCATAAGAGGTTTCAAATTTTTTTGGGTCTTTACATAAACCAATGAGTTTATGAATTTAAAACACCATCCCTAGTAATATACATATTTAGACATAATAAGAAAGAACCATCGTAAGCCATCATGTGAGGGCATCTTGGGGACTTGAGGGGAACATGAACATGTATAAGAAAACCATAGGTCGAAAGTGGGATATACCATAAGCCTTTGGAAAGTTCATAAGACATAGTGAGAGAGACCATAACTGACATAAACCATGTGATCTAATTCATGGAGTCCCAATGTTTTCCCAATATCGAAGAAATGGGGAAGTCACTTTGCCCGGGTGAACTTTTTAAAACGTAAGTGGATCCACTAAACCTTATGTGAATTGGGTACTCACCTCTAGTTGATAGACTCGGGCACTCGCTTCAAGCCCTCAGACTCAAGTACTCGCCTCCCTTATCTTTAGGGTACTCGCCTCTTAGGGATTTGGGTAATCGCCTCTAATCCCTTTACCTATGGTGACACATAATTTTGGGACTTCTATATTTGCCTTTAGTACAACTTGGTGCTAAGTAGTACTCTCACAAGGATAAAAAATCAAAAGTCATAGAGTCGTATCATTGAAATCATTCCAAGCCATGTGGGAGGGAAATTTATCCAATCCCCTACCTATTGCTAATAAAGTTAGAGTTGTGAGATAGCTCCTTAATCATACCTTGGATGGGAGATCCTTCATCATCAAACATGCAGTCATTAACTAGATGGGAGATCCTCTACCATCAAACATTCATTCATTACCTAGATAGAAGATCCTCTACCGTCAAACATTCATTCATTGGGACTTTTCATAAGCCAATCATAAACATAGAACATCTCATAAGCCTTCATTCCCCATTAAAACATCATTTAGCAGTCTTTCATAAACTTTGGAAGAAGTCGTTAACATTTCTAATCATGAACTTGCAAGCACGAAGCAAAACCTTTTCATCATAGACATTCCTTCATGTAGTCTGAATTCCAAAATTTGGTGGATTCGTTCATATAGACTTAAAATCATGAAATTCGAGAGTGTAGGACATAAATGCAATAAAATGGGACCATTTGAAGCCATCCTAATGACCCACTATAATCTTAATAAATCCCTAGAATAGGTCATAATAAAATTCGTGTCAAAACCCATGTTCTTTCATAAACTTTCATAGCACCTAATTGGACCCTCATTATCTAGAAATCATATATATCATCTTTCAAAACATGGACATGAAAATATGAAATTTATCTTACACAAATCTCGACTTCATAATTATAGTCACAATATGCATAATCTCATAATATCTCAACATTTATCAAAGAGTAGCTCATGCATCTCACTATAAGTCCTTTACCATCATAGGGAGTTTGAAGTATATCTTTGATCAAAACATGATGGGTGTATATATATATGCTCAAAATCATACGAAGTTCAAGGTTTAAGACATGAGGAGTGTTACCAAAATCCCTCTTTCAAATCATTCCAAATAGCCACCTCATCAAGTAAAACATGGTTAGGACTTTCTTAATACTCATAAAAATCCATAAAATTTAACATGACATTTCACTTCATGATAATGTATAAAAATAAATCATCATAGGATACATAATAATAACATCATATGCAAGAGTTCAAAAAAATGTCCATAACTTGAAAATAGATGAGGGAGAGGAATGGTCGACTTGTGGAGGAAAGACTTCCACAATCAAAACCCACATACCTTGATAACTTTATGGAGAGAAAATCCAATTTGGAGATGGAGGAACCAAAACCGTAGCTTGCACTCTCCTTGAAGACCTTGAAGAACTTGGTAGGGGTTTGGGACTTAGAGTATTTTGACAATGAGTTGGAAAGGAGTGTATAAAGGTTGATAAGGGGTCCTTTTGGGGACTAAATGATGTAGCTTTGGCGTATAGAACTAGGAAAGGTCTAATTTTCCCCTTATAAAATTCTGTCGGACAAGACCACGAGACCCCGATTATGGGTCGTGGTCCAGTCTACAGGCCGTAGGTAAAGGTTTCATATGATGACATTTTGGACTTTCAAAAACTACCTCTAATCCCCCAACCAATGACGGGACTTACGGCTCATAAGTCAATCTATGAGTCGTCTGATGTCTTGTAGACCCAAATTCAGAAATTAATATTTTCACCAAGCCTAGTCATCATTCCACGAGTCCCAACTTATGACCTGTGGTGGCACTTATGGCCCGTGGACCTCCTCGTACCTATATGGTCCCCCCAAACTTGAGTCACTAGAATGCAGACTTAGGAGCCACGAACCAATGTACGACTCGTACATCAACATATGGCCCGTAAGACCTCTTGTAGACCCATTGATACTCGAAAGTTTCTAGATTTCATTCCTTAGGCCCTTTCTACACCTCCCAACATGTGGGGCCTTACAACAGAGCCCCTTTTTGGTATCCAATTAACTCATAAACATCTTTTACACATTGGCTTGTCATATTCACTCCATATATATATATATTTGATTTTGCTGCATTTGTCTCCAGCCCAGATACAATAGAGAAACTTTTTAATGCTCTTAGCATCAGCAAGATAGATTGAAATTCCCCTTTGCAAAACATAAGTACATTATCTGCAAAACAAAAATGGTTTAGTTTAAGGCTCTTACATTGGGTATGATATTCAAATGTCTCTTGTGCAGTAACTACATTCATAAGTAGAGTGAAGTATTCCATGCAAATTGTGAAGATTAGTGGAGAAATTGGGTCTCCCTGTCTCAATCCTCGTCGTCCCTGTATGTCCCCATAAAGGTCTCTATTTATTGCAATGGTGTACTGAGTTGTTGTGATGTACTCGAACATCCTATTTATGAATTGAGATGGAAAATTCATAGCATATAGCATCTCCTTCATAAATTGCCATTCCACGGAGTTGTATGCCTTTTAAAGATCGATTTTAATTAAGCAACTACTAGCAGTATTTTTCCAATCATATAGCCTTACCAGATCTTGACAAATGAGGACATTCTGGGCTGTTGCTCTCCTCTCAACGAAAGCACTTTGGTTCACCAATATAATAGTGGGAAACACCTTTTTTAATCTATTATAGAGAACTTTGGATACCACTTTATATAGTGTGTTACAACAAGCTATGGCTCGGTAGTCACCTACCTTTTCAGCATGATTAATTTTTTGCACTAGTATACTCACAATGCGATTCCACTCTTTCAACATTTTTCCCTTCATAAAAAATTCTTGAACAACTGCTAGTATATCATTTTGAGTTATAACCCAGCTATATTTAAAAAATTGACTTCCAAATCCATCCGGCCCTGAAGCTTTATTTCCTGATATAGCCCATAATGCCTCTTAATCTCTTTATCACTTACTCGTGCCTCAAGTATACCCCTCTGTTCTTGATTTACTACTGCCCCTATGCTGACAACCTGGCTATTCACATGACCCCTTTCAGTGGCAGTTGATCCTAGTAAATTAGAGTAAAACTCTACAAATTCCTTAGCAATGTGCTCCATATCTGTCTATGTTTGCCCTGCTAAATACTGCACTGAGCATATTCTATTATAGCTTCTCTTAGCTTTTGATCATTTGGTGAAAGAATTTGAGGCTCACGTTTTAAGAAATGAAAATATGGGTGTGTGATATTTGTCGCTTCATTGTTCAGTTCTTTATATGCTAGTGCTTGTAAATTTAAAGAGAAGGATCATAATAAAATGGTTGAAAAGAAACAGTTACTTTATTTGGCTTTAGAATTTAGTCCTATATGAAATCAATGACTACTTGATATGAATATATTGACCTTTTTGATGATCCCTTGTGTAAATGCTCATAGTAGGAGTTAGGATTTGAACAATTTCATTTTCACAACCAGCTTTTCCACCATCTTATTTTGGGTACAAAGGATTGAGCAGATTGCGTTAACAAAGTATAAATCATCACTTTTGTTGGCTCATGTTAATTTATCTGAAGTCTGATAATTGTCTATGCAACTTTCCATTCTTTTCAGTATATTAAGTATAGGAAAAATTACATAAGTGAAGGTTTTTAAATTAATATTTACCAAAATTAAATATACTTTTGCTTTATTACCATTTCTAGCAAAAGGTAACAATGGGAGATTGGAGAGAAAATTGAGCAAAATTTAACAGAAAAAGTGGAGAAGAAATTGGGGTGAAAACCAATTTGCTATATATGATTAAAAAAATTATGTTGCTATAAGTGGTAAATATTTTCTAAATATGAGATAGTTAAGTGATTTTCCTTTAAGTATATCATCAAGTAGCCCAATATTAAGTATATCGTCAAGTAGCTCAATCTTATAAATTTCTTCTTAATAGTAGCGTCCAAGTGTTGCCTTTTCTATTTTGTGAAATTGTGAAATGTGGATTTGAATAAGCATTTTAAAGAGTCTTATTCTCCGATGATATGACTTTCTAGAACTTGGTATTGATGTTCACATAAGTGTTTCTTCCATATAACTAATTAAGAGAAAACAAGTCTATGACCATAAGAATAAAGATTATCAAAGCACATGAATCCTTATGTCAAGAGCTCAAGAAAATTTATGATCTTACATCAACTACAAAGAAGCAGTCTTTCAAGTAACAAATGACTATTTAGATGATCTTATGTCATAAAATATAATGTTTTGTATAAGTACTTACTGCAAACTTTGATAATCTAAAAGAAACCATGTATACATATTTCACAAAATAGCATATCAATTATAAGTTAATTTATAATCATTAATAATTATTACCACCATATGATTTTATATCGCAATGCCTTCATAGAAAATTAATCAAGGTCCACTAGAAAGTGCGACCTTAGAATTCAACCGTATTATGTGCATATGATCGTAACACGCTATTTCTATCTTAGGATTTTTCTTATTCTTTACCTTTTTTGATCTATTTTTATGTACTTTTAAAGGTTATGACACCTAGTAAGCAATGGATGCAACTTGTTGACAATCGACTCGATGAAAGATACTTATCAGCGTGCAAAAGTTTTTAAATTATGCTTTTCAAAAATTCGGAGAAGAATATCAAATAAGATGTCCATGTGTCAAATGTTGCAATACAACTCTAGGAACTCGGAAAACTGTTGAGACACCTTTGCAAGTATATGGAATAATTCAAAACTATATTTTTTGATATAACCATGGAGAGCGCTTGGGTGAGCCATTGTCAGAATCTGAATCTGAAGATGAAGATAGTGATGTAATTGAAGAATGTGGGAGTGAGGGTGAAGTATAAGACCTATTAATGGAGGAACTATGCACACTCATTGAGATGAATTTCTTGAGGAGGAACCAAATGTTGAAGCCAAACATTTTTATAGTGTACTGAAGGATTTTGAGCTGCCATTGTACAAAAATTCAAAAGCTTCAAAGCTTTCCTCATTGATTAAATTTCTTCACATCAAAAGTATGGGCTATTGGAGTAATGCATCATTTACAATGCTATTGAAAATATTGAAAGAAGAATTATTGTCCGATGGCGCCAATTTAGCAAACTCATATTGTCACGCCCTGGGTGGGTATCCTTGGTGTGGCCGACACTTGAAGAACCATTGCCGATTTTCCAAGAGAACCACCTGGCCTAATCATCACATCAACTCAACAGTGGAAGAAATACTCAAAATAAAAGGCATCAATAGATAAATGTAACTCTTGTGAAATACTCTCCAATAAACAAGTTTGGAAATAAAACACTCAACGATCCTCTTATTCAATATCTATGAAACCTCTACCTCTAACATCTAGATGGTACCATGACAGACCATCACTATCCAACTCAAAGGAAATAGTAATAACAAATAAAAGATGAAAAGAGAGGCTCCTCCGAATAGTAAGGAGGGCTCACCAACTCTAGATGCAAAGGAGCTGAACCTCAATGGTACGCCTGCTGAAGTCCTCTATCACCTTTGTCTGCATCATTAATGATGCAGACCCAAATAGGCGTTAGTACATGGAATATACTGATATGTAAAAATGGCTAAAGTAAACATATAGGGCTCAACTTAACTCAGTGAACTCAACTCAAAACTCAACTCCTTCAACTCATGACTCGCCTCAGTGGAAATGCACGTTTAAGGTTTTAAAATCATTCTTTAAGTTAGACTCAATACTTATGCAACTCAATTTAAAAATCATGATATGCTCAATCAAATATTGTATGGAAGTTTCTCTAACCGAAATAACTCTTTACCATTATAAGTTTGGTAATGCACAACGAAACAAACGTCATTGCCACGCCCGTCCTAAACTTGCCAAGGTAAAGGACGTCAACCTCTTCCTCTCTCTCGGATCTAAAGAGAATGTCCATCTATTGGGACATGAGCTGCCATAGTTAACTGCACGACTATCCTACGCGGGCAACGTAGTTCTGGGGTGTTTCCTATTACTCAACTTGGTCCTCAATACTCCTTCTAAGACTAAAATATGCTCATGAAAATAAACTCAAACTCTTTAGCTCATTTCAAACAAATCAACTCAATTCTTCAATACTCAGTAACTCAAATTATCATTCATGCAATGCAACTCAAGACTCCAACTCGTATTATGCAAGACTCTCACTCATACGGTCATTTAATATCATATCAATCATGCTCAACATATAAGATGTATTAGATGCTCATCACATGCATATGTAAAATAGAACATGTACTCCTTATGCTCAACTTACTCAACTCAGAAAATTAGACTCATAATCTCAATTCAGTCAACATACAGGAAAATAATGAAATTTAGGGCTAGGCTATCAAGCATACAATTAATAGTCTGATTTCCTGGTAATAACAATACAACTCATCAATTTACTCAAATACATTCATGAGGACTCAAACAAGTGCAAGAAACTTAGACCTAGAATCATATGATTTGTATTACTCGATTATTAATCGCAACCTCGACTCAAGTAGATGAAGGGACACGTGGATGAACTCAATCCAACACTTTAGCAGCCTTACATACCTGAAAGTTGGAAGAACAATCAATATTCTGTCGATCCTAGCGTTTGAACTCGTAACCCTCACTTTTTTCCTTCTCTCCCTAGCCCTAGCTTTTGTTTTTAGAGTAATAAGGGTTCAAGAGTTTTAGAACCCTTTTTAAGTCAAAGCTAATCTATATTGGTTGTATTTTGAGTTTAAGAGGGGTGGGGAAAAGTCCAAAATGCCCCTCCAAGGATTTTAAATTTTAAACTTCAGAGGAACAGGTTCGAGACGCGGACCTGTCGCGTACTTGTGTATTTTTTCTCAAAATTTTTTTGATCGATTTCTAATCCCGTAGAAATAAATGGGTCAAATTTAAGTGTAATTCCGCGACCAGTCTGCAATGCAAACTTGTCGTGCATTTTCTAGAATTACATTTTTGTCCTAAAAATTTATCTTTTGATCCGATTGCCCTAAAAATTAACCAAGATCATTTTCTCACATAATATTTTGTGTTGATCACATTTCTAGCCTCGAATTTTCCAAAAGAGTCTGGGATCATGCACTTTCTCATCTAGAGGGTATTTTGGTAATTTTATCAGGTGTAACACATATTATGAGGCAAAGAAGATAATTCAAGAACTTGGACTTTCATACAAGATTTATGCTTGTACTAATGATTGCATGTTATATTGGAAGGACGATAGCCTACTTGATTCTTGCAAAGTTTGTGGGGCGTCCAGATGGAAACTTGATACACGTAGTAGGGAAGTAAGGAATAAAATAGGAAAAGAGATAGCATCAAAGACTTTACACTATTTTTCTTTAAAGAGTAGACTTCAAAGATTGTTTATGTCTACAAAGACATCTGCTTTTATGACAGGGCATAAGGACAAAAGAGTTGATTATGGAATAATGAGGCACCCAACCGATTTAATGACATCAAAGTCATTTGATGAAATTCATCCTGTATTTTTAGTCGAGCCTCGTAATGTTCAACTTGGACTTACTATTGATGGATTTCAGCCATTTCAGAATTCACAAATCTCACATTGTGTAATGACCTAGTGGTCATTTTTCGCCTTATCTATGAAAATTACTATTTTTAACCTTTCATAAGTTGTTTTGTACCTATTTTGAGCTATCTGTATTATTGGAACTGAAATTCTAAGTTTTAAAAATGAAAAATATGAGTTTTGACATTTTTGGAAACTTAAGTTATTGAAAAGTTGAGTTTTTATACCATTCTGAGTTTTGAATATTGGATTGGGGATCCGTCAATTTCATTAGCTCCAGAATGTCAAAATTGGTCTATGAGAAGTTACAGAACTGAATTTGGAGTTAAATGAGGGTTTTAGACCCAAAGTTGTGTTTTGAGTTATTTCTGGAACCAAAGTTTGAATTTTGTCAACATTTGGAGTTCAGAAGCTCAAATCAGAATTCTGACAGTTTTAGTAGTTTTGAATGGTAAAACTAATGCTAGAAATGGTCTCAAAATATTTTTTGGAGTTGTCGAGGGTAGTTTTGGTATTTTGAGCTTTGAACTTGTTTTATCGAGTTGCATGGGTAAATGTGGCGAGGAGACCTTGAAATCAATTTCTGATGATTCCATTGAGTACGGATCACTATTTTTTGTATGAATACATATTCATTTTGTGTAATTATGATTTTGAATGAGTTCTGAGGGTCCGTTCTGTGATGGAATTTGGACTTGGCATTACTGTTATGTTTGATATCTGGTGCAGGTATTTTTCTTCTCCATGTTTGCGTAGGTCTAGGTAGTGTTAACCTCCATATTCATTGAGGATCGATCCACATTAGCGAAGTTATGATGTTCTAGGCCTTCTCCGCATTCGTAGGATGAGCTCCACAATCACAGAGTACATATGAGTAGACCACTCCCCCATTTACTCTCCGTGTTCACCGGTTGCTCTCCGCGATTGCGAAGATCAATTTTGGTAAACTTCTCCGCGTTCATGGGACCACCCCACCCTCATTCACGGAGTACATTTGATGCCAACACTGTATTAAATCCTTAAGTCACCATTTTTACTCTATTTTCGAGTTTTCAAAGATTTTAGGCGATTTTGAAGAAAGATATTTGAAGGATTTTGTTGGGTAAGTGTTTCTAACATTATTCTAATTATTTTCTGTAAGTTTTATCTTGATATTGTCTTGAATTTCATGATTTTGAATGTCCAAAATTAGAGATTTTTAGACCATAATTTTCCAAACTTTAAATGTTGATTTCCTACTCGTTTAAAACCCGATTACAGTGGGATTTTTACCCACATACTTCATTTTTCATGTAGAACTTGATTTTAAAGTCAATTTCCAGATTTGGAAACTTTGGGTTTTATTTCTAAATTTGATCATTTCTCCCCTAAGCCTATTTCATGCCAATATGGGTATCAAAATATTCTTCTTGATGAGTAGTATCTATTACTAGTTGATCAATTCTTGGATCATTTTGTGGATTGAAAGCTTGTCCGAGTGTGGTTTCAGCACTAAGGTAGGTTCGACTAATCCTTTTGGGACTGAATTTGAGTTATTGATCATGCTTATGTGGTAATTATGAGATCTAGATTAAATTATGAGTAGATGCATTGATATGTTGGATTATCGATGGAAATGTGATCCTGGTTATGCCGAAAATTGAGTAAATTATGATCCTATTGATAAATTGAGATGAGATCTTGTGCGTTGAAATAATTTGGGAGATTATATGGTAATATGAGACTTGTGATATCAATTGGGTAATTGAGGTAATTTGATGGCTTATTAGATATTTCTTATGTGTATATTTGGGAAGAGTAAGGTCCGGTATTATGAGTATTCTTGTATATTTATGTATACTTTAGGACGAGTAAGATTCGACATTGTGGGTATTCTTGTATATTTGCGTATACTTTGGGATGAGTAAGGTCCGGTGTGGTGGGTATTCTTGTATATTTGGTATGAGCGAGGTTTGGTATTATTAGTACTCTTTTCTATTAATATAATTATGTTGATCTAAGACATGTTAACAAATTGGACACTAGTTGTGACACTTGATATCATTCTCTACGACTATTTGAGACTCATGTATCATGATGCTATTATACGTACATGCATATCTGGATTATATCATTGGCCTTTATTTATCCCACGGTATATTATACTACTTCTTGACCATGGGCAGGTGTCAAGGTTGAGATATTTTACCACTCCTTGACCATGGACAGGCGGCAAGGTTGAGATATTGTACCTCTTCTTGACAACGGTTAGGTGGCAAGGTTGAGACATTCTGGTATTCCTTGACAATTATAAGGTGGTAAGGTCGATACATTGTGACATTCCTTGACCATGGGACGGTGGAAAGGTTGCGAGACACTTGGTACATGACTTGATGAGTTCTATACATTGTGTTCATATCTCTCATTATAATGTACCATTAGGGGCTATGGAGGCCTTATCTCATTATGTATATTTTTATTGTGCACTAACATTTTTTGGATGTAGGTGATAATGTTCTTCGTTATTAAATGCTTGTTAAATTTCTCTTACCCAGTTGGTTGAACCTACTTGGTACATTTAGGTGTACTCACCCCTACTTTGTTTCCTTCCTACAGATCGAGCATAGGGACTCATACAGGGTAGTTGATTCACTCTAGTTGAGCTTTTCTTCATCCATCCAGATCTTACTGGTGAAGCTCAGACTTTGTGTTGTCGTGGACCTTTGGGATTATCTTTATTTCTTCTTTTCAAACTTTGTATCCGATATTATGAGATAACTTTGTACCTTATTTTGAGATAGCTGTATTTACTCTTCTACATTATTTAGATACTTTTGTACTCATGACTCCAGGTTTTGGGATATGTAGTGTTATATTGTGATGGTTTTTTCTTTATTTCATTCTTCTTTAGTCTTGATTCGATTTTAGGTCATGACAAGCTTGGTATCAGAGCTCTAGATTCATTAGGCTTATGAGTTAAGATCAGAGTATCTAGAAGAGTCTCCCGGATCGGTATGTAGACATCCATACCTATCTTCGGGAGGCTACATGACACTTGTTAGGAAAAAGCTTTCATGTCTTGCTTCTATTCGTGTGTTTCTTCATATCATATGGTTTGAAAGTATCTAATCTACTCTTTCTACGCAGATGCCGATGACCAAATCTTGATGACCAGTGGGAGAGACCAGGTCTGCTGATGTCGCTCCCATCCTGGTTGAGGTAGAGCTCAAGATAGGGCCAGGGGCCGAGGTCATGTTAGAGGGGTAATTCCGCCTAGAGGACAAACTAGATCGACTTCTCAAAAGCCTGCTTATGAGCCTGAGGGGCCTACATATCCTATTCCACCACCTTCAGCCCCAAATGCTACATTCTCGATTCAAGAGTTACTTTGGATAGTATTGGCTAGATTGGATGGAGCACCTCCCACCCTAGTTATTGGTGATGTTCTGATTTCTACAACACTAGTTGGTCTTTCTATAGCTCCACTTGAGCCAATCATGACTCATATTGGTTCTTCTTCAGCCCCAGCGGATTCCCTTATGACTGCTATGATTCTGCCTTAGACATCTTGACCGAGTTTGGGTTTTCAATTTCAGAGTTCGGCTATTGCTCCATCTATTGCACTACCCTTATTTATGGTGTCATCTTTATCTTCTAGTCCAACCATGTCCACTACTGAGCAGAAGAGGTTTAGCGGTTTGTTCGTTTGGCTTCCCTGAGATTTGATGACACTCCTAGAGATAAAGCTTATGATTTCTTGTTAGAGTGTCAGGACCGGCTATGTAATTTGGCCATTTTAGAGTTGCATGGAGTTTCTCATACCTCTTACCAGTTCACCGGTCTAGCCAAGGAGTGGTAGAGGTTAGCATTGGCTCATCGACCTATTGGATCTCCAATCATGACATGAGAGAAGTTTACAGGGGTATTCTTGGAGAGGTTCATTCTATATAGCCTTTGGGATAGCCGTAAGGATGCGTTTGATAGACTCCAGCAGTGTTCCATGCTAGTTTCAGACTATGAGGCTAGATTCCATTTGTTGTCCAGATATGCCTTGTCCAACATCCCTACAGAGTTCAAAAGGATTCAACACTTTGCCAAGGGGTTGTCAAGGTCTTCAAGAGGCTACAACTTCTTTGGTTCTAGCTGGAGGCACCTTTTAGAGTATAGTGTACTACACTCTCATGATAGAGCATATCAGACATGATAAATAAGGTGGTTGAAAGAGGTTCCATCAGCATAGATAGTTCAGTGGGCACCCATCCGTGATCAAAAGTTTCAGAAGCAAAACCATCAGGTTTGAGCAATTAAGGCAACTCTTTCAATATCTGATAGTATTGACAGGTCTAGGCCTACTCAAACAGGTCGTGATAGCTATCTTGGTTCAGTCAGACGTGGTGGTTCTTCAACACAGTTATCTTAGGGGTGAGACCCCAAGGCTTGTTATGTTTGTGATGAGGTTGGGCACTTTGCTAACTGTTGTCCACATTGTGCTTTCTCTGCAGAGGCTTTAGGGTCTCAGCCAGACCGTCTAGCCCCAACACCAGCAACTAGAGACACCTTTCAGGGCATGAGAGAAAGTAATAGAGGAGGTCATGGCACAGTGAGAGGTGGAGTATGTGGAGGCCCACAGGCTAATGGTGCCGTAGAGTTTGCTATGTTATCCTAGAGAGAGACGAGGTAGAGGCCTCTGATGCAGTTATCATAGGTATGATTCTGGTGTGCCACTATTCAACTTCACTTTATTTAATCCAGGCTCTACTAATTTATATGTATCAACTTATTTTTCTTTAGATATTGATATTATGTATGAGCCACTTATTGAGCCTATTTGTGTTTCCACCCCGATAGGTAAATCAATAGTGGTAAATCGGGTGTATTGGGGTTGTGTTGTGACATTTATGGTGAGATATACTATTGCTGACTTAATATTGTTGGATATGGTGACTTTGATGTGATATTAGGTATAGATTGGTTATTGTCGTATCATTCTATTTTTGAATGCCATGCGAAGACCATGACCTTATCTTATCCTGAGTTACCTCAGTTGGTGCGGGTTGGAGTATCTAGCGCCTATCTTAAGTGAGTTATTTCATATATGCACACCTGTCGATTGATGGATAAGGGTTGTTTGACATATTTAGCTCATGTTCGGGCTATTTCTAAGAAGTTCCCATCATTGGAGACTACCAGAGTTGCTACAGAGTTTATAGATGTATTCACAATTGATTATAGATATATTCACGATTGATTTTCCTAGTGTTCCTCCAGATCGTGATATAGACTTTACCATTGATGTGGAGCCAGGCACTAAGCCCATCTCTATTGTCCCTTATCGGATGGCTCCAGCAGAACTGAATAATTGAAAGAGCAATTAGAGGATTTGCTAAAGAAAGGGTTTATTCATCCAAGTGTATCTCCTTGGGGGTGCTCCTGTCTTATTTGTGAAGAAGAAGGATGTCACTATGCGCATATGTATTGACTATAGCTAGTTGAATAAAGTGACTATCAAGAACAAATATCCTTTGCCTCACATTGATGACCTTTTTGACCAGTTGCAAGGTGCCACTGTATCTTCCTAGAATAATTTAAGGTTTGACTATCATCAATTGAGATTTTGGGAGTCTAATATCCCAAAGACAACCTCTAGGACCCGTTACGGGCATTATGAGCTTGTGGTCAAGTCATTCAGATTGAGTAATGCCTCAACTACTTTTATGGAGTTTATAAATCGAGTGTTCAAACTCTACTTGGATACATTTTTGATTATGTTTATTAATGATATCTTGGTTTACTCCAAGGGCAAGGCTAATCATGTTCAGCACTTGAGGACCGTACTCCAGAGATTGAGGGAAGAGAAGTTATATGTCAAGTTCTCAAAGTTCGAGTTTTGGCTTGAGTCTATTTCATTCCTTGTACATGTAGTGTCAAAAGAGGGTATTATGGTTGATCCGGCCAAAGTGGTAGCTGTTTGTGAGTGGGTTAGGCCTACTTCTGTGACTGATATTTGAAGTTTCATTGGTTTGGTGGGGTTTATTGACATTTGTTTTTGGAATTCTCTTCTATAGCTTCCCTTTTGACTAGATTGACTCAAAAGGATGTGACAATTTAGTGGTCTGAGGAGTGTGAGGTGAGCTTTCAAAAGCTCAAAGATTTATTGACTTCAACATTTTAAGCCATATATATGTGTGTGCAATTTCACATCTCATTGAGTGTAGAGAAAACTACAGTACCACTTAGTCAAGTGAAAGCCGGGCCCTATTCTTGCTTTACCCGAGGAGGGAGTGCCATTTGTGGTATATTGTGACACTTTTGACACCTTTGTCATATATTCCGTACATCACACTTTTGGGTGGTGTATTAATGCAAAAAGGGAAGGTAATAGCCTATGCTTCTAGTTAGCTGAAGGTTCATGAGAGAAACTACCCCACTCATGACTTAGAGTTGGCTACGGTGGTATTTGTGTTGAAACTATGGTGTCACTATCTTTATGGGGTGTATTGTGAGATCTTCTCAAACTATTGGAGTCTCAAATACATCTTTTCTTAGCATAAATTTAATATGAGATAGTGTAGGTGGTTGGAGTTGCTTAAGGACTAGGATATCTCTATTCTATACCACCCTGGGAAGGAAAATATGGTAGCCGATGCTTTGAGTCGGAAGGCTACTAGCATGGAGAGTTTGGCATTCTAGAGGGCTGAGAAGAGGAGCTTTGCTTTAAAGGTTCAATCACTTGCTAGATAGATGGTCCGTTTGGATATTTCCCCTCCTCAGAGTATTTTGGCCTTTTTTAAGGCTAGATCTTCTTTGCTTGATCAGATATGTGCTCATCAGTTTGAGGATCCAAATTTTTCATGATTCAAGACAAAGTGTTGAGAGGTGAAGCCAAAATTATTATTGATTCTGATGGTGTATTGAGGATAAATGGTAGAGTTTGTGTGTCTAAGGTTGGGGATTAGGTGAGATTGATATTAGAGGAGGTCCATGGTTCTGGATATTCCATCCATCATGGTGTGGCAAAAATGTTCCATGATCTAAAATAACATTATTGGTGGTTCGGGATGAGAAGGTACATAGATGAGTTTGTGGCAACGTGTTTGAATTGTCAATAAGTCATGTATAAGCACCATAAGCCTGGTGGGTTGATGCGAAAGATGCCCATTCTCAAGTGGAAGTGGGAGAGAGTAACTATGGATTTTGTTATAGATTGCCCATGGCTTTGGGCAAGTTTGACACAATTTGGGTGGTCGTTGATCGCTTGACCAAATTGGCTCACTTCTTACCGGTGAAGACTAGTTACAGTGTAGAGCAGCTGACTAGGTTGCACATCTAGGATATTGTCGGATTCCATGGTGTACCAGTGTCTATAGTGTCAGATAGAGGATCTATGTTCACTTCTCACTTTTGGCGGGCTTTACAAAATGGTTTTAGTACTAGAGTGGATTTGAGTTCAGCCTTCCATCCCCAAATAGATGGATCGTCCGAGTGCACTATTCAAATGTTGGAGGACATGCTTTGAGCTTGTGTTATATATTTTGGAGCTCGGTGGAACAAACACTTACCATTGGCAGAGTTCACATATAATAACAATTTATCATTCTAGCATCCAGATGGCATCATTTGAAGCCTTGAATGGCCAGAGGTGTAGATCACCCATTGGATGGTTTGACTCAGGTTCTGTTGATGTGTTGGGAGTGGATCTACTTAGAGTTACCATAGACCGGGTCTGTTTGATTTAGGGTAGACTTTTGACATCTCAGAGTCTCCAGAAGAGTTATGCTGACCGAAGAACTAGGCCTCTTGAGTTCTCTATTGGTGACCATGTTTGGCTAAAGGTTTCACCCGTAAAGGGTATGATGAGATTCGGAAAGAGGGGCAAGCTCAGTCCCAAGTTCATTGGCCTATTTGAGATTTTTTGAGGAGAGTTGGTGAGGTTGCCTATGAGATGGCATTACCACTGGATTATCATCTGTTCATCCTATTTTTCATATTTCTATGTTCCGCTGGTACATTCCTGATGAGTCCCATGTGATCTCTTATGATTCTGTTGAGTTGGGCCCAAATTTATCCTTTTTAAGGAAGAGCCTATAGCTATTTTGGACATACAGGTCTGGAGATTGATATCCAAAGATATACCTTCTGTGAATGTTCATTGGTGATACCATTCTGTCAATAAGGGCACTTGAGAGTTGGAGTCTAACATGTGGGCCATATATCCTAGCCTTTTTGAGGCTTTAGGAACTTCTTTTTCTCTTATGTTCATGGACAAACATTATTTTTGTGGTGAATGATGTAATGACGTGGTTGGTCATCTTTGGCTTTATTTTTTAAAATTACTATTTTACTCTTTCATAAGTTACTTTGGGCCTATTTTGAATTATCTGTATTGTTGGAAATGCAATCCTGAGTGTTAAAAAAGAAAAATATGAATTTTGGCATTTTTGGAAGTTTAAGTTATTAAAAAAGTTAGTTTTCGTACCATTCTGAGTTTTGGGTGTGGAATCAGGGATCTATCAATTCCATTAGCTTTGAAATATCAAAATTGGTCTATGAGAAGTTACAAAACTAATTATGGAGTTAGAATGAGGTTTTTAGACCCAAAGTTGTGTTTTAAGTTGTTTTAGGAAGCAAAGTTTGACTTTGGTCAGCATTCGGAGTTTGAAAGCTCGGATTGAAATTCTGACAGTTCCAATCATTCCAAATGGTGAAACTAATGCTAGAAATGGTCTCAAAATATTTTTTGAAGTTGCTGAGGATAGTTTTGGTATTTTCAGTTTTAAATTAGTTTTATCGAGGTGCATGGGTAAATGTGGAGAGGAGGCCTTAAAATTAATTTATGATGATTTCGTTGAGTCTGGATCGCTGTTTCTGGCATGGATACTTATTTGATTTGTGTAATTCTTATTTCGAATGAGTTCCAAGAAATCATTCTGCGTCGGGGATTAAATTAGGCATTGCTATTATATCTGATATCTGGTATAAGTATTTTTCTTTTCCATGTTTGCGGAGAAGCCTCCACATTCATGGAGGTCTAGGTAACTTTATCGTTCGTGTTCCTGGAGAAGTGATGTTCTAGGCCTTCTCTGAGTTCGCAGGATGGGCTCCACGATCAGAGAGTACAATTGAGTAGAACCACTCCCCCATTAACTCTTCGTGTTTACGGGATGGTCTCCACGATCGTCGAGATCATTTTTGGAAAACTTCTCTGTGTTCGCTGGACCCCACCCACTTTCGCAGAGTATATTTGATGCCAACACTGTATTAAATCTATAAGTCACCATTTTTACTCCATTTTTGAACTTTCAAAGCTTTTGTGGCGATTTTGAAGGAAGATGTTCAAAGGATTTTGTTAGGTAAGTATTTGTTACACTATTCTAATTATTTTCCATAAGTTTTATCTTGATTTTGTCTTGAATTTCATGATTTTGAATGTCCAAAATTGGGAATATTTAGACCATAATTTTTCAAACTTTAAATGTTGATTTCCCACTCGTTTTAAACCCAATCTTAGTGGGATTTTTACCCACGGACTTCATTTTTCATGTAGAACTTGATTTTAAAGTCAATTTCTAGATTTGAGAACTTTGGATTTTAGCCCTAAATTTGATCATTTTGCCCCTAAGCCTATTTCATGCCAATATGGGTATCAAAATGTTCCTCTTGATGAGTAGTATCTATTATTGAAGGTGGTTGATCGATTCAGGGATCATTTTGCAGATTGACTTAACTGTAAGCTTGTCCGAGTGCGGTTTCGATATTGAGGTAGGTTTGACTAACCCTTTTGGGAGTGGATTTAAGTTATTGATCATGTTTATATGGTAATTGTGAGATCTATACTGAATCATGAGTAGATGCATTGATATGTTGGATTATTGATGGAAATATGATCTCGATTTTGCCAAAAATTGAGTAAATTATGATCCTATTGATAAATTGAGATGAGATATTGTGAATTGAGATAATTTGCGATGTTATATGGTAATATGAGACTTGTGATATCAATTGGGTAATTGTGGTAATTTGATGGCGTATGAGATATGTTTTGAGGATTATATGTATATTTGGGACGAGTAAGGTCTAGTATTGTGGGTATTCTTTTATATTTGTGTATACTTTAGGACGAGTAAGGTTCGACATTGTGGGTATTCCTGCATATTTATGTATTCTTTGGGACGAGTAAGGTCCAGTGTGGTGGGTATTCTTGTATATTTGGAATGAGCGAGGTCCGATATTATTGATACTCGTATCTATTAATATAATTATGTTGATCTAAGACATATTGATAAATTGGGCACTAGTTGTGACACTTGAATCATTCTCTATGACTATTTGAGATTCATGTATCAATATTCTTGTTATGATGCTATTATACATATATGCATATCTGGATTGTATCATTGACTTGTATTTATCCCATGTTGCATTGTACTACTCCTTGACCACGGGCAGGTAGCAAGGTTGAGAAATTATACTACCCCTTGAGCAGGGGCAGACAACAAGGTTGAGACATTGTACCTCCCCTTGACCACGGGTAGGTGGTAAGGTTGAGACATTATGATATTCCTTGAGCAAGGTAGGTGGCAAGGTCGAGATAATGTGACATTCTTTGACCACGGGTAGGTGGCAAGGTTGCGAGACACTTGGTATATGAGTTGATGAGTATGCATTGTGTTCATATTCTCATTATATTGTACCATTGGTGGCTGTGGAGGCCTTATCTCATTATGTATATTTTTATTATGCACTAACCTTTTTTTGATGCAGGTGATAGTGTTCTTCATTATTAGATGCTTGTTCAATTTCTCTTACCCACTCAGTTAAACCTACTAGGTATATTTTGGTGTAGTCACCCCTACTTTGTTTTCTCTCTACATATCAAGCACAGGGACCTGCACAGGGTAGTTGATTCACTCTAGTTAAGCTTTTCTACATCCATCCAGATCTTACCAGTGTGGCTCAGACTTAGAGTTTCCATAGATCTTTGGGATTATCTTTATTGCTTCCTTTCAGACTTTGTATCAGATATTATGAGACAACTTTGTACCTTATTTTGAGACAGTTTTATTTACTCTTCCACATTATTTAGATGCTTTTGTACTCATGACTCCAGGTTTTGGGATATGTAGTGTTATGTTGTGATGGTTTCCACTTTATTTCATTCTTCTTTAGTCTTGATTCAATTTTTGGTCATGCACATAGTATTTGGCCTGTGGTTTTTATTCCTTATAATTTACCTCCTTGGTTGTTTATGAAACAAGAAAATTTTATTTTGTCAATGTTTATTCCTTGTCCAAATGGTCCTAGAGATGCAAATGATATATATCTTCAGCCTTTAATAGAAGAGTTGAAGGAGTTCTGGGAAGTTGGTATTAAGACGTACGATGTATCAGCTAAACAAAAGTTTAAGTTGCATGCTTCTTTTTATGGACCAACAATGACTTTCCTGCATACGGAAATTTATCTGGATGGAGTACAAAAGGTAAATTGGCATGTCCATGTTGTAATCAAGACACTTTCTCAACTCGATTGACTAATAGTAAGAAGCAATTTTTTATGGGTCATCAATGTTACCTTCCTCATAATCACAAATGGAGGAATGAAAAGGATTTATTTGATGGTAAAAAAGAGAAAAGGCTCCCTCTAAAAATGTATTCCAGTGTTGAGATACTCAATCAAGTTCAAGATCTTGAAGGGCTAAAATTATCCAAGGATCCAAAGAAAAGGAAAAAAAATATCACATGAAAATTGAAAGGATAATTGAAACAAGAAAAGTATCTTTTTTGAACTTCCATATTGGAAGTGTCTCTTGTTACGACATGATTTGGATGTTATGCATATTGAAACAAATATATGCGATAACATTCTAGGTGCAATCATGAATGTCAAAGGAAAGACTAAGGACACAATTAATACTCATGTAGACTTGCAAGAAATTAATATTAGGCCGAATTTGTACTCAGTCCAAAATGGGGAGAAAATTGAAGTTCCAACTGTAAGCTACACTTTATCTTCTGAAGATAAGAACAAATTATGCCTTTTCCTAAAGAATCTAAAGGTTTTTGATAGATTTTCATCTAATATTTCTCAATCTGTGAACCTAAAAGATCACAAGATAACTGGGTTAAAAAGTCATGATTGTCATATTTTTCTACAACATCTACTCCCTCTTGCACTCCGTGGTATATTTTCTAAAGAAATGTGTGAACCGCTTATTGAGTTTTCTATATTTTTTAGTGTTCTTGGATTAAAGGAGTTGAGAATTGAAAACTTGGAACATATTGAAGCGCAAATTTCCATTACATTTTGCAAGTTAGAAAGGGTCTTCCCTCCTTTATTTTTTGATATTATGGTTCACTTACCTGTTCATTTAGCTACTAAAGCTAAGATTGTTGGACCAATTCATTACTGATAGATGTATCCTGTAGAACAATGGTTATATTTTTTGAAATCTATTATTGGTAATAGGGCCTGTCCTGAAGGTTGTATCATAGAGGGATAAATTGCAAATGAATGCATGACCTTATGTTCAAGGTATCTACATAGAATTGATATAAAATTCAATCAGCCTGAACGAAATGATGATGGGGGTTCAAAACAATCCAATGGATATTTATCTATTTTTTTCAACCTGGAAAAACTCTGGGAGCGAAAGTTCCATTTGAGCTTGAAGCAGATGAATTAGAACAAACGCATATATATATATATATATATATACTAAAGAATTGTGATGAAGTCTTACCATATCTTGAGTACGAAGAGTTTTTTCATACCTTCTAATTATTATTTTTATTATTCTTATTTACTTTAGGATAATTGTTTTTCAACATTAAATTTATGGCTCACTTTAATTTTTTAGAGAGTTCACACAAACTCATGAGAATGCTCGACACTTGTCTGATGCTAAATGGAACCGATAATTTATTGAAAAGTTTAAAGATAGGGTGAGTAATACATAAATATCAAATTTTATACTTTAATATTGTAATACTAATTCTAAAGTATTCAATGTAATCTTGATATTAGGTCGTACAATTGCATAAAGGAGATGATAGTTGTATCATGGAAGATTTGCTCACACTTTCACGTGGTGCTACCCAATACTCAACGCGTTCTAATGGTTACATTGTTAATGGATTTAGATTTCATGTAGAAGATTATGATAAAAAGTTAAGGTCTCAAAATTTTGGTTGTTGTATTGGGCTAGAATGATCAAGGAAGTGAGAACATTGATTACTATAGAGTTTTAACGGATGTTATTGATATGCTGCAAAAATACAACACTTTTGATGCTTAAAAATTAGAATTATGTGTTCTCAAAACGATGTTAGTGGGTTTGATATATTTTTATGTTTATTTTACAGAATTACAGTATTCAATATGATTTTGGGAAAGGTGGTGCAAAACTACAGTTTTTGGTGATTTACGAACAACTCTACGGGCCGTGGTTCCTTCCACGAGCCATAGGTTGGTTTCGTGAGTGAGATCCAGTGAAAGGCTAATTTTAGAAGTTACATCAATGGACTGTCAGATGAGCCATAGAACAGTTCATGAGTTGTGGATTAGTGTCATGCCTAGAGGATCAGATTTTGATGAGTTTCAGAGAAGTTGTCAAGTGAA
This sequence comes from Solanum aculeatissimum, assembly GCA_038996855.1. NCBI lineage: Eukaryota > Viridiplantae > Streptophyta > Magnoliopsida > Solanales > Solanaceae > Solanum > Solanum aculeatissimum. The sequence continues at coordinate 22,490 of JBCEWC010002769.1, forward strand.
ACCCTCCATGGGACATAAGTCAAAATACGACCCATAAAAAGGTCTCATGGAATTGAAGTTAGTTTTTGGAAGATTCTAAGTACGATGCCTAGGTACGGGAACTTTTATAGTCAATGGAATATATAGAATTGTGATCAATCAAATATTGCAAAGTCCCGGTATCGTGGTTCCTTATATGGCCCATAACTAAGTCCATAGAAACTGCCAAATCTAGTTTTCCTATTTTATTTTGGATTTGTATTTTTGTTGTTACAAATAGGTTTTTAGGTTTTTCAGAAGAGAGGACATACCAGATATAGAAAAATAGTAGAGAGACACACTAGAGGAGAGAGAAACACTTTGAGAACTTGTAGTTTGTGATTATTACATTGGATTTCTTGTGAGTCCTCCTTTTTCAAGGGCAAACCATGCTATATCTAGCTTATGTTACAAGTTATGTCTATTTTGAGACTTCAGTCCCTTATCTTTGTTGAGAGTGAGTTCGTGATATGTCTTGGCCCCTACTTAGTCTAGTATGTAGGGGCATGATTTGGACACTATGTAGTAGCTTATGCAACTTATGACCCTGTTTTGTTGTTCTAACATCTGTGATTCACCTTTTATACTCCCGCCGGTTATGATCTATGTTTAAACCAATGAATGTATATGATATTCTAAGAAGGCTAGTTTAGGGTTCCCTCAAGGATCTCATTCGCCGTGTTACACCTAGGGTCTATCTTGGATCGTGACATGTAATACTGATGTGCTGCAAAAATATGTCACTTTTAATGCTTTAAACTTAGTATTTTTTTTGTTCTCTAAGTGATGTTAGTAGATTTGATGTGTTTTTATGTTGATTTTGCAGGATTACAGGAGTCGAGGAGTTTTTGTTCTGATTTGTACAAGTTGCAGCTTTTTGATGATGTATGAGACCATCTATGGTCTGTGCTTCAATTCACAAGCCATAGATGGAGTTCATAGTCTTGAACAAGAGGGCTAATTTTGTTGAAGTTGAATCTATGAATTAACAAGATGTGTCGTGGTTTGTTTGACGATCCGTAGACCAGTTCATGAATAGAAAACCCAAAAATTTGCATAGTTGCTGAAAGTTAACAGGATAGAGATACTTATGGTCCATAAGTCAACCTTCAGGTCATAAGAAACAGTTCATACATGGAAGAAAAATTTGAAGAGACAAGTTACATGACCCTTCCATGAGCCGTAAACATAACTACAACCCATAACTTAGCTCGTGGAAAGCCCCAATTCCAATTTTCCTAATTAGTTTAGGATTTGGTTTTCTTTTATTATATATAGAATTTTTAGGTATTTTTAGATGTACAGAACTATAAAATTCATATTATTGTATTATTTTAGTGTGTTCTTAGAGATTTTGAGAAGATAACTTTTGTTCTTATCTTTGAATTTCGATATTGTGATTTACGTGGAGATTTCAGATTTCTTGTTCTTCAATTTTTTGTTGAAAGTATTTAATTATGCAAATTCATAACATGATTCTTCCATCTAAAACAAATATGAGTATCTAAATACACAACTAGGGTTGTGGGAACCATGAAGAACTAACAAAGTAAAAATCAAATAATTTGTAATCCTTGGAAAGTGCGCATGCATGTATTATTTATTTCTTTGTTTTGAATGTTTTTAATAGATGACCAACATTAAAACTTGCCTTATTATTACTCGATGGCCAAAAGAGTAATGAATGGGAAAAGGGATAAATAACAGGAGTCGACGTGAGCACACTAATCTAATTAACCTGAATGACCCAAACAATGGTTGTACTGGGATAAGGTAAGGGTTAGTAGTGCGACACCCGTAGACCGCTGAAGTTGCGTGGTGAAATTTTCCCAGTTGCTAGCCTAAGGAATTAGGTGAACATAACTTACTAGTTCTGCATCCTACACACTAGAAAAGGTTACAATTATTAGGTTATACTATGTTAGGATTTCATGGGAAACACAATACTCTAGTTACATCTCTCATTAAAGTAGTAACACTTCCATTGACTATTGGTCTTAGTTTAGGATTGAATTACTATTTTTACATTTAAACCGCCCCTTTCTGGATGTAAATCGATTAATTCATCTGAATTGCTTTAAGTACTCTAAGTCTAGACCTTATTCCTCGTGGGATCAACCCTAACCATCGTTAGGTTCTATATTTAAACAACACTCACTTATACCTTAATTGGGAGGGATAATTTGGGCATGATCAAATTTTGGTACCGTTGTGGGGGAGTATGACTTTTAGATTGGTTTAATTTGGGTGATTTATGAGATAATCCTTATTTTCTTATTTTACATATTTTGTTGTTTTTGTTTCTTTTTTAGCATATAGGTGTAGTGTATGCATAATACTCGTAATTGAGGCAATCCCTTGACTCCATTCGATACAGTGATTCAACGAACATTGTGAAGAATGGCTCAAGACAACGCCAATAATGCTGTAAACGCTGCACTCAACAGGAATAATCAAAACTCACCACAACTTGACGAGGTGAATCCACTGCCCCATGATCAATAAACAATTGCTAATAGATGTAATCCGTACAGACTTGATCCTACAATAGTGGATATCATAGGAGCAATCGTGTTACCTCCTCTAACAGAAGATACAAAGTTTGTGATCTCGAGTGGGTTACTACAGATGTTGCGACATAGAGGGTTGTTCATGAGCTTACCATCATAGGATTTACATAACCATTTACACAATATTGTTTTCATCTATAAGAGCATGATGGTGTCCATAAATGCTGTTGGGCTTCGTGTCTTCCCATTATCTCTTACAGGTGAAGCAACACTATGGTTATCCAAACTTCTGCAGAGCTCTATTACCACATGGGCATAAATGCAAAATGCCTTTTTTAGAGAGGTATTTTCCCAAGTCAAAGAAACTGAAGCTTAAGGATCAGATAAATAACTTTGAGCAATTGCCTGGTGATTCCATAAGAGCTACATGGGAACGATTTTCTAAGTGCTTAAGAAGTGTTCCAGGCAATAAAATTATTGATGATTCCTTAGTGGAGATCTTATATTGGGCGTTAGATAATAATTGCTAAGTTGTAGTCAACACCATAACCAGAGGTTCATTCTTGGATTGCACTTTTTTTGATGTGGCTCAACGACTGGAGAAGGTGGCAAAGACTAATCATGCATGGGGCACAAGGTACAAATCAATGAAAAGGAGCTCTTTCTCAGTTAGTACGAATTTAGAGCAAGCTAAGATCAATGAAGATATGATGCAAGAGTTAACTTGTATTAGTACTAATGTTGGGTTACTGATGAAGCAAAACTAGGAGTGGGTGAATAAAGCCAGTCATCAATCACCAAGAGCACCCATTTATAAGGAGCCATGTTATGAAAAAGATACATGTTTTGTGATAGATCAGATGGGGGGTTTTCAGACCAATGCCAAAAGGTTCAACCAAGACTATTAGCACTAAGGTCAAGGAAATCAAGGCCAAAACTATAATAGGGATAATTCATACAGGGACAACAACCAAAGAGGATACTACAATAGGAATAGGGGACATGACTGAGATAGTGATTGGGTTCATAAAGATGGGTATAGAAATGGACCATATATGCCACCACAAAATCATGATTCTTGGGCTTGTAGTTCAAGGATTAAGAAGATGTTTGACAAGTTGCTAAAGAATGCAGATGCACAAGATGAGACCTTGAAAGGGATTAAAGTTAACATATCATTTATTAATCATAAGATTGAGTCTCACTAAATAGGTATTAAATAGTTGGAGCAACAATTTGGTCAGATGTTAACATACAACTCCAAAAGGATACATTGCGAAGCAACACAGTGCAACATTTATGGAATGATGGACAGTGCATGGCATTGACTACACATGGTGGTAAGCAGATAATTGAACCACCAATGTCAGTAGTTGATGATATGATTTATTAGGAGACAGTAAAGAGCAACAATGCAAAAACTAGGGATAACAAGGCAAAGAATAGGGTGAGGGACGAAGTGGAGACACCAAAGAAGTTGAAGCCCATACCTAGGCTTCCATTGCCTTTCCTTTAGATACTAACAAAGAATGATAAAAAGGGAAGTTTTAGAATTTCATATCCATTTTGAAGCAGTTGTCAATTAATCTCCCTCTCATTATGCATTAGAGTAAATGCCCAGGTATATCAAGTTCATGAAGGTCCTAGTGACTAAGAAGAGGACGGTGAGTCAAGAGGTTTTTCATGATTTTCACCATTGTGGAGCTGTTGCAAAAAGGTCCTTAGTGCAGAAAAAAGAGGATCCCATAACATTCACCATACCTTGCACCATCAAAGTCTTCAACTTTGCAAAGATGTTATGTGACTTAGAAGCCAACATTAATTTAATACCTCTTGCAGTGTTTAAGCAGTTGGGCTTAGGAGCCTCCACGTTGACTACAATGTAGTTGTTGATGGCAGAAAAAACTGTGAAGAAGCCTCTATGGATACTTTATGATGTTCTAGTTAGAGTGGAAAATTGTATATTCCCCACAGACTTTATGATACTTGATTATGAAGTTGACTTTGACGTCCCAATCATCTTAAGAAAGCCCTTCCTATCTACTAGGCGAGCACTAGTGGACATGGAGTTGGGCTAACTCAAGTTTAGATTGAATGACAAAGAGGTCATATTCAATGTTTGCCAGTCCATGAAAAGACCCAATGATTTGTAAGTTGTCTCTATAATTGAAAGCGTTGATGAGGTACAACCTGAGGTACCAACTAAGAAAAGGCTTGGTGTCAAAACTCTTAAGGCTGTACTGATGAACTTTGAGAGTGATGGCATCCCTGAGTATGATGAGACAGTAAAGGCACTTGGAGCACACAATTTTCATAAGCACCAACTCAAGCTTGAGTTGGACTTAAAAAATCACGAGTCACTACCTACTAGACCATACATTGAAGAACCATTAGTGTTAGAATTGAAGGCTCTTCTAGCCAACTTGAGGCTTGTGTTTTTTGGAACTAACATTACTTTTCTTGTGATTGTTGCTGCAGATCTTAATGACGAACATGTGGAGACATTGACTTTAGTTCTCAAAAAATTCAAAAGGGCTATTGGATGGATGATTGCAGACATCATTGGCATACCACCTACCATATGCACTCATATGATTCATCTTGTCATGGATTATAAGACAAGTATTGAGCACCAAAGATGTCTCAACCCACTAATGTAGGAGGTTGTATGCAAAGAGATAATTAAGTGGTTAGACGTAGGTGTGATATTTCTAATAATTGATAGTGAATGGGTGAGTCATTGTGGTTCCTAATGCTAGCAATGAGTTGATCCCCATGAGACTACTCACATATTAGAGGGTTTGTATAAACTATCGCAAACTTAATACATCGATAGAGAAAAATCACTTCCCTATGCCATTTATGGACCAAATTCTAGATCTATTGGCGGGTAAAGGTTGGTACAATTTTCTTGATGGTTATTCAGACTATAATCAAATCTCCATTGCACTATAGGACTAGGATAAATGACCCTTATATGTCCTTATGGCACCTTCAGATTCAAGAGGATGCCATTTGGATTGTGTAATGTACCATCCACATTCTAGAGATGAATGATGCCTATCTTCTAAGATATGGTGGAGGACACTATTGAGGTGTTTATGGATGATTTTAGTGTGGTTGGAGACTCATTCGACGATTGCTTGAGGCATTTACATAATGTGCTAATACGATGTGAGGAGTGTCACCTTGCATTGAATTGGGAAAAGTATCACTTTATGGTGAAGGAAGACATTGTGTCGAGACATAGGATCTCTATCAAAGGTATATAAGTTGATAGATCTAAGGTTGAGGTCATTGAGAAACTCCCTCCACCTATCTCTATAAAAGGTGTGAGGAGTTTCTTGGGACATGCAGGCTTCTACAGACGATTCATAAAGGACTTCTCAAAGATTGTACATCCCTTGTGTAGGCTACTTGAGAAGGATGCTAAGTTCATGTTCGATGATGCATGTTTAAAGGCATTTGAGGGGTTGAAGCAGAGGTTGATACCAACACCTATCATAGTTGCTCTAGATTGGACTTAACCCTTTGAGATTATGTGTGATGCAAGTGGGGTCGCACTTGGTGTGGTGTTGGGACAACATAGAGAGAAGATACTTTATCTCATCTACTATGCTAGTAAGGCCCTTAATGCAGCACTGAAGAATTGCACTGTCACTAAGCAAGAGTTACTTGTAGTGGTCTTTGCATTTGAGAAATTTAGATCATATCATTTGGGAACCAAAGTCATTGTACATACTGATCATTCGACATTGCGGTACTTAATGGAGAAGAAGGATTCTAAACCAAGGTTGATTTGATGGGTACTTCTTCTCCAAGAGTTTGATTTTGAGGTGATTGACAGGAAAGGGACAAAGAATCAGGTTACTGACCACCTTTCAAGACTTGAGTATGAGGCTATGGAAAAGTTCAATGATAGGGTGGAGATTGATGATTTGTTCGTTGACGATAGAGTATTGGTGGCACCACAGGATTTGATACCATGGTTCAAGAATTATGAAAACTACTTAGTTAGTACGTTGTGCCACTAGATTTGACTTCTCACCAGTGCCGTAAGTTTATGTCTGATATGAAAATGTTTTTCAGGGAAAAAACATATTTGTTTCGTATCTGTGTAGATGGGACAGGAAGGGGTCAAAGAATCAAATTACTAACCACCTTTCCAGACTTGAGTATGAGGCTAAGGAAAAGTTCAATGATGGGGTGTAGATTGATGATTCGTTCCTTGATGATAGATTATTTGTGGCACCACAGGATTTGATATCATGGTTCATGGATTATGAAAACTACTTGGTCAGTAATGTTGTGCCACTAGATTTGACTTCGCAGCAGCGCCGTAAGTTTATGTGTGATGTGAAAAACTTTTTCTGAGAAGAATCATATTTGTTTCGAGTCTGTGTAGATGAGATTATTCATCGCTGCATTCTTGAGGCAATGATTATGAGTATCTTGGAGGCTGTAATTCATCATTGGTTGTTGGGCATCATAGTAAAATCCAGACAACATATAAGATTTTGCAGTGTGGTTACTATTGAACAATCATCCACCAAGATGCCCATGATTATGCTAAAGCTTGTGATATGTGCCAGAGAGAAGATTGAGTTTCTCAAAAGCATGAGTTTCGTCTTAACCCCATTATGGTGATTAAGTTATTTGATGTTTGGGGTATAGACTTTATGGGACCATTTGTTAGTTTGTATGGGAACAAGTATATTTTGGTTACTCTGGTCTACATCTCAAAATGGGTAGAAGCGGTTGTGCTTCCTAACAATGAAGGTAAAAGTGTCATGACATTCCTTAAAAGAAATATCTTCTCATGGTATGGCACTCCTTAGGCGATCATCAGTGATGGAGGTTCCTATTTTTACAATAGATTATTCAAGGCTCTTCTAGAAAAGTATGGGGTAAAGCATAGTGTGTCAACACCTTAACATTTGTAGATAAATGTGAAGGTTGACGTATATAATAGGGAGATTAAACAGATTCTATCCAAGATAGTGAATGCAAATCGGACAGATTGTTTGCGAGGGCTAGATGATGCATTATGGGCATACAAGCCTACATTCAAGACTCCTATAGGTATGCATCTTTACCAACTTGTCTTTTTTAAAGCTTTCCACTTACCTATAGAGCTTGAATACAAGGCAATATAGGCACTCAAAAAGATAAATCTAGATTGGAATGATGTGGCTAATTCAAGGCTGAGCCAACTAAACAAACTCGACGAGTTCCGATTGAGGGCATATGAGAGCTTAGTATTGTACAAGCAAAGGTTGAAGCTGTATCATGATTGGCACATTGAGCATCGTCAGTTTGCACCAGGAGAGTTGATTTTATTCTTTAATTCAAGGATGAGGTCGTTTCTTGGAAAACTCAACTTCAAATGGTTGGGTCCCTAGAAGGTCACACTTATTTTAAACCATGGGGCTATTAAGTTAGAGTGCAAGGATGGCACAAGGTTCAAGGTCAATGGCAAAAAAATCAAACCATACTTTAGCAATGCGATGAAGTCAAGATAGTGGAAGTGTGGACACTTGGTGAAGTCTGAGTAACCAAGTAGCCTAAGTCATTTCGCGATAATAAATCAGGCGCTGCTTGGGAGGCAACCCAAGATGCTAGTTGTAGTTTTCATGTATTTGTTTGAAATTTTTGTTTTTGGACTTATAGGTAGCTTAGATTTTCATGTTTTTGTTGTATTTTTAGACTCACAAATTGGAAAGTAATAGGGTAAAAATTTATTTTTCTAAGAATATACAGGAACAAGGTTAAGGTTGCAAACTAGTACTAAAAGTGAGAAAATAGGGTTCTACGAGTCAGTGTACATATCGTGGTTTAAACCATGGGCTGTGGAATTGATCGTAGAAACATTTCCAGTGAGAAGAGAATTGTGCACTTCAAATCCACGAGCCAAATTTATGGTCCGTAGAAACGACTACAGGCCATGAATGGGGTTCGTGGATTCTAGGTAAGCTTCAGAAAACATTTCCAAGTGTTGGGGGGCTCATACGAACACAACCTACGAGCTGTAGAAAGTTCAACGACCAATGGTTAGATTCATAGAAATCAGTCTCTCAAAAGAGCCTTTTTGAAACCACGAAAAAACCAAAAATTGCATATCATAGAACAATCCATGACCCATAATCAGGGTTTTGTGAAATCAAAGTACCACTTTTACCCGACCCCATTAAAGGATTAAAAGAGGGGTAAAATAAAATTACCCCTTATTTTTCTGATAAATTACAAAATCATCCAAACCATATCCTTTCTTCCTCCCTTCTAACAACCCTCGATCGATTCCCCATACTTTCTAGCATATTTTTCGGCCACCCATACAGTGTTTCGATGATAATTAGGATTTGATCTAGTTTGGTTTTTCATCTTTTTCTCAGCCATCTACCTAAGATTCTGACATGCATCTCCTATTTAACTTCTAAATTTTAAAGTTTGAAATTATGGCTTATGAATTTAGGGGAGTGAAAGTTATGATTTTTCTTGCCCTAGGATTTGATGAGAATTGCAAGTTGATTGAAGTAGTTTTACTGTTTCATTAAAATTGTTGGACTAGGAATTATGTTGAACATGTACCCATGCCTAATTGATGTGATATCATGTGCGTAACTTTGTGTACTACATGCTCATGTCGAAAAACCTTGTTGCTGTGGTGTTAATTGCTGAGTGATTTGAATGGGCAAGGGTACTATGTTGATGGGGTGTGGAAAATGGACTATTGGATAGTATATAGATTTTGTGAACTATGTGGTCCATGTGTTTTGTTTTGATTGGTCATTGGGGGTATGTACACTTGTCCATGAGTTTGACAGAGGAAATACATGAGGGGTAGGATGGTAATTTAAACTTGAATGAGTTTGGAATGAATGGTTTATTAGTTTCATGTTAATAATATTGGACTATGTTTGATCAGTCATTGTAATTCAATTTGGATTAATTTTGTATACTCTGTTATTGTGGACTAGTATGTGTACATTTATACTTGTTCAAATGTTTCGTTTACTAGGCCATTAGCTGATGTTTAGTATTGTGAGTCACGTGTTGGAAATGAATTTGAACTTAGGAAGTTCAATTGTTTTCTTTTCAAAATTACGAGGGCCTTTTATGGCCCGTGGTTTCATCCACAAACCGTAATTGCCCCATGTAAATAGGAATAAGCAAGTTGAAATTTCTAGAGTTAGTAGGATGAACCTGTTTACGAGTCATAGTTCACATTATGGCTCGCAAACAGTGTTTGGGGTTTCCAATACCTGCAAAGTATTTGTTTAACTCCGCAACTATGATCCAGTCTACGACTCTTAGTTCAAACTACGGGTCGTGATTGAGTATGTAGTTAAAATTGTAGTAACTTAAATTACTATTGCCCTATTTCTATGAAGGTCTTCTACGACTCGTAATTTACTCTACGTCCCATAGGTAAGCCTTCGTAGTTTTATTTTGGTTCAATTTTGATTAATATTTGTTTTTCTTTTTGCATTCCTTGAGTCTCATGTCTGCTTATATTATTGTCTTTGCAAATATCATGGGTCCCTGACCAAGACGTGAGGATATTTAAGCACTTCATGATAAACTCTGTGATGAGCCGACGAAGTCGGAGTCTAGTGGATCTATAGAGAAGTTCGATGTCTGACGAGATGAGGGCATTGAGCCATGACTCACGTGGGCGTATCCAGAAAAATAGTACCAGCCCAGCCACTGACCATGTCACGACCCGGATAGAGGGCCTAGATGTGACATGGCGAAAGAGGACCCGAAGACCCTCGATCAAGCCATCATAG
>JBCEWC010002770.1:0-32807 GCA_038996855.1 Solanum aculeatissimum
TGAAAGGGAATCCATGAATCAATCCCACATACCTTGAGATTAGCCAAGAGAATTGGATGATTTTGCAAGAAAGATGACTTTTCCTAAATTTCTTCAAGCTTTCATCATTGGAGGTCAAGAGGATTGAGAGAATTTTGGTGAGGATTGAAGAGTGTTAGAATGAATAAGAGGGGATTAGGGTTTGATTTAGGGGTGTTAGGAGAACATAGAAAGGCTAAAAGGGGCATAAGATTAAACCAAATTATGAATTAACCATTAATGAGTCGGATAAGATTCACAGAAAATAAGGCCTCACGGAGGCCACCCAGTGGTCGTCTACAGGTTCACGGACCATGAACCTGTCCGTGAGACCTTACTTGGTCTCGGCTTTGGCTTGAACTCTCAAGGGACTTTCTGGACCAACTCATGAGGGGCCTCACAGACCATGTAGCTGCATATAGACCGTATACTGGTCTGTGGACCATCAATTGGTCCGGAGTCCAGCCCCCAGCCTTGACCAGCTCTCTGGAACACTTCACGGGGCCCTTCACGGACCGTAAAGGCTTATACGGATCGTGAAGTGGTCCATGGAGTTCCACTTGGTCCGAGGCCTGGTCTAAGCCCAGGGGAGCTCACTGGATCAACTCACGGGACACACCACGGGCCGTAACCCACCAAACGGTCTGTGGTCCCTCACTTGGACTCCATCCCGAATCCTGTCTCCAGCATACTTCTGAATATGGTCAGTCTCACTGCAAGGGTCATACCTTCCACATCCGAACTTCGAATCAAGTGAAACTAGTTGCGTTGCGAAGATAACGCAAAGAGCTTCGATTTGATATATAATAGCCTACACAGTTTATCTCATACAAAGAGATATGTCTTTTAAAGGTCCATGCTGCCTAACCGGCCTTACAATCTTCCACCAAAACAATTACTTTGAATCCAACCACTTAAATGAAACCCATGACTACCAAAATTCAACCATGACAACTTCAACACTAACCCTAACCAACCATTACAAAGTTCAAAAATTTTCGGTTCGTTACATTAGGAAAAGACCTTCCTGAAATACCTCATCGCAACTCATGGGAGGTCACAGGAGACCCCCACATAGACCGTCTAGAGGCACACAACCCGTTTGGGGTCTCCTGGTGCCTTTCCTTAGCAAAACTTTCTAAACACAATCCCTGCATAGGCAGCTTTACGAAAATAAGCATAACTTCTCGATCTGAATGCACAATTAAGAAAAACTAGATGCATTGGAAAGATAACTCAAATACCTTCAATTTGGTAGGTTATATACCACCCAATTCTTATTGTTCTAATAGATATGACTAGTTAAAGTTGACCCTTCCAACGGTTCTTAGACTTTATCTCATAGTTTCTGCTTGATTTATATCTATACTAATGATGTGCTTAATATATGTTATGAGACTTATTTGAGGTACTCTCGGGTTCCTCATTCGTCATGGAACGCCTAGGCCCCAAGCATGGGTCATGACAATGATGCATAATATTATATACATCATCATATGTGGGAATGTCACTGTAACCAATGATAAGACCATGCGAGTTATAACATGGAATATCGGTTTTGCCCCTACATCGAAAAAAAGGAAGCCTACTTGCCAAGGTAGAAATTTACATATCATATCATAAGCTATGTAGATCCACTACCAATATATATTTGGAAACATCATCGTTCCTATGGCGACACGTAGATATAGGTCAGTGGAATTTATTCCTATGGCGACACGTAGATATAGGACAGTGGAATTCACTTCTCTGGGCCATGCCTCAACTACTGGGTGAACCATAATCCCAAGGTCCTCTCGGTGCTAAGTCAACATTTTTATGAAATACATGAAATATTCATATAGTCATACTTGTCATAAATCATCATAAGTCATCATAATTCATATTTATACATCATTATCATAAATTTGATCATAGTCACATAGTTCAAAACATCATGCATAGGTGTAGCTCATTTCATACTAGGGTCCTAGATTGCCTTTCAAAATCCTGAATCTTCCCATAGGGATCCCAAGTCAACTTGAAGGTCCTAAATCCCCTATTCATAGCATACTAGGGTTCTAGGTCACCTCTAGAGATTTGAAATCTCCCCTTTGGGACCCTAGGTCAACCTCAAGGTTTTAAAACCCTGATTCATAATCATAAGCTTGTTTGAAAACCTTGTACATGCATGATCATATGACAAGAGATAGGAGTATAGCATGGATTCATATCCAACAAGTTTAAAATCATGATAACTAAGTGAACACATGCATAACCATTGAATTGAAGATCATTTGAATCATAACTAAAGGAGCCCATTCATAAATTTTATAATCATCATAACATACTTGAAGAAATCTCATGTAAATCATATTGTTCATGTTATTTTGAAGTGATTCATGCATAATCTAGTATACAAAAGAAATCTATATCATAATAATATCATTTAAATTCAAAACCATGGAAACCCTAATTTGATCATACTTAAATGTAGATGAATAATGGAGAAAATAGGTTGGGCTCCATGGGTGACGGGTACCTATGGATGAATTCTCACATACCTTAATGAGAATTGAAGAACTAAGGATGAATTTGACTTGGATACATAGTCATATACCATTAGGAGAAATACCATTTGGGAGTAATAAGGGACCATAACTTATGTGACAACAACCATTAACTGGATAAACTATGTGAGCTAAACCATGGAGTCCCGATGTTTTCCCTACACCGGAAGAAAGGGGGAGATCACTTGCCAAGGTGACCTCCTAAGATGCCTAACTAGATCCACTAAAGCTAGATATTAAGCAAACATCTACTAACGGGTGGTATATAATTCAACCTCTACTAGCGGTGACCCCTATTTCCTACGGTGGCACGTAGTTATGGGACGTTAGGATTCTACTAACGGTCTCCTGTCCTAGCTATTGGGAGTATCCATATTTATCCACAGGTCCACTCGGTGCTAAGTGTGACTCTCATGGAATGACCATATACATGAATCATAGAATCATCTAGTATGGAGATGTATTCTACTAACCCATCACGTAAGCATCTAGAACATTAGTCATCTTCATAAAGATAGCTTCTAACTCTTGTTTATGCCTCTACTAGCGGGCTATCATCATAATTTCATAATCAAATCTAGATGAGCGAACTCACATTTTCATCATTCATTCATTCTCATCTTTATTAATTCTAGTCTTATGGAGTAGACAAACATAAGCATTTTCACGACATATATATAAGACTTCATACACTTGCACAATTCACATAACATTCTCATGAGTTCATAACATAAATAGGTAACTCTTAACATTCAAAACCTTTATGTTCTTACATATCATAGATGGGAATCTTCCTTCTTTCATAAAACATTCCTTCATATGGATTGGGTCCAAAGCTTAGGGTTTTCATGCTTAAATACTTGAAAACATGAAATTCATATATATCATGCATACATAAAATAGAGTAAAATCATTCAGAACCATTCAAATCAACCCAACATGATCCTGGTAAAACCCTAGTTAGGATAAACATGAATTTCAACTCAATATTCATCATAGACCATAACATGTTTCTAATATACTTCACGTAAGTAGGAATGTATCATAAATTTCATGATTAAATCAATTTACCCAAAACTTCTCAACATATATAAACCTTGGACCCAAAGTAAAATAAAGAAAATTGAGCTTTGTGGAGGAAAGGTCTCCACAAATCAAAATCTGCATACCGTAGTAGAAGATCTATGGAAGAAATCATGAACTTTGAAGAAGAAAACTCGAAACCCTAGCTTGACCTTCAATGGAAGACCTCAGGAGGTTGAGAGAATTTGGGACTTGAGTTTTTAGGAGAATGGTTTGGGAATAGGGCTAATAGGATAGCTTAAAAATGATATAGGGGGTATTAGAAGTCAAAATGATGTAACATTGAATTTAGGGTGCGAGAAAATGACAAAAACACCCTTCATAAAAGTTGGTCGGACCAAACCACAAAGGCTCGGTCACATGTCATAGATGAGTGCACGACCCATCCTATAGATCATAAATCAAGATCCAAAAACCATCCTACCAAGCTCCAAAACCATGAACCCTTCCATGGTCCGTAAAACTTACCACGGGCCATAAAACTCTTCTTAGTTTCCTTCTATACTTAACCAAAATTCCAATCTCCAGGACCCCATTTACAACCACACATTATGATCCGTAAAAACATTACACGACCCGTAAACTCTTCTCGTGCTTCACCTCCAGACTTCAAAAATTTTCCCACCAAACACCCAATCCACGAGACCTTTGTATGGTCCGTGAACCAAACAATGAGCCATACTTCGGTCTCGTGATTTCAATCCAGTAGCTAAATTTTCAACCTTTCCCTCCGTCTTTACTTCAAACTTACGGGGCGTTACACTTTCTTTGCTATGACTGGACTTACTATTTCATATTTAGGATGAAGTAGGGTTTGTCCTATGCCCCCGTCATAGTATTAGAGGCATGCTAGACAAGGTATACCATGTATCCCTATTTATTTAGGCTTTTACTTGACTTCCTACTATCTAGACTTTCATGGTTCCAGACTTATCTTCTACATTTCTTTATATCATTGTAAATACTTAATACCATATGTATGCAATGAATGCTAAGAGCATTGGTTGGGGTTCCTCGAGATCCTAATTGTCATGTCGCATTTAGAGCCTAACTTGGGTTGGTATGTACGCTGCCAGAGTTTTGAGTTTGTTAGCTTTTTTTGCAAATAATTTTAGGGAGAGCGTGGTCCTATCTAAACCAGGCACTACTACTCTAAGAGCTTGCGGACTAGTGTGTTGGTTGTATAGTCATATTAGTGGCCATGTTGGTTGGTTAGCTAACATTTAATAACTGTATGACATATTATTTTGATATATACCTGCTTTCAACTTTTGTATAGAGATCATGGTGATTTTGACGGTCTATATAGCATTTATACTTTCTTAGACAACATGGTGGCTTCGACGTCCCAAACAGGATTTGTGTGCTGACTAGTTATTGCTTTATATAAACTATTAGGAGTAACTTTTTTTTTTTGGTAAAACTATTGACAGGGGCCTCACCCGCCGAAGACTTATTTTTTAAGTCTAGATAAACTTGTTTAGTTTTTTTTATTTTGTTTGACTACTAAGCACCATTAGAAAATGGTTTTGCAAGGCCGATTCAAACCTAAATTTTGACATTAGATGCCACTTGTGCCCCTCAAATTTGGGTCACGACACAATACAAATATATATATTTTAAAGCGATTGAGTGAATTAACTCTACCTAAACAAAATATTTTAAACAATTACATGTGGATGCTAATGTATTTTTTATCTTTTATTTATAAAAACCTAGAAATTTTTCAGGAAAATAACACATATAATAGAGTTCTTTTTCATTAAAAAAAATTCTATTAAAACACAATAATACTAAGAAAGTCCAAATAAAATAGGAAATTTAGCACAAATCCAACAAATAGTGAAACTTAAAGGAGAGATATTTGAGGCGAGAATGCAAATGGTGGAAGGAGTCGTCATATTGCATCGCTCTTTCTCAAAAAAGTTTACGCGATTCTCAGTCTATCTCATCTTTCATTTGTTCTTAAAATTGATTCTTTTATTACTGTAACACATGTTAATTAAAGGGAAAATCGCTAATTTGATGTGGTCCCAGGTTCGTGTCTTATAAGTAAGTCGTAAATTAATTTGAAACGAAACTGAGTGTGAAGTAGTAGGAGTAATAATTATTTGGAAAGGTTGGTCGAGTCAGAAACGTATGCCAGTTCAGCAAAAAGTTCAAAGATATTTTCACAACCCACTCATTCCAACCCTAAAAAGGAGATTTTGTTCGTCTTCTCTGTCCATTTCAAAGATAATAAAGCACGTTCATTTCTTCAAGCATTCTGAAAATATCCCAAATACAAATTGAATTACAAACATCAATCTTACCAAGATTTCTGTTTTTATACCATTTCCAGCTTTGCGTTTCCTAGGGCTTTGGATCGTGATAATGAGCCCCGAGTCCCGGAGTCCCGGAGAAAGCCGTCCATGCGATTTCTGCAATCAGCAGATTGCGGTCCTTTACTGCCGAGCTGATACAGCAAAGCTCTGTCTCTTCTGTGACCAACTCGTTCATTCAGCTAACGCCCTCTCCAAGAAGCACCTTCGTTCTCAGATCTGTGATAACTGTGGCTCCGAACCTGTATCTATCCGTTGCACCACAGACAACCTCGTACTCTGCCAAGACTGCGATTGGGATGCTCATGGAAGCTGTGTAGTATCTGACGCACACGATCGGAACCCTGTTGAAGGGTTCTCCGGATGCCCTTCTGCTTCTGACCTTGCTTCAGCTTGGGGCTTCGATATTGAGGCCAAGAAACCACCTCAGCAGCCCACCTTCTCGGAGTACCCCTCTTGGATGTCTAAGGATGCTCCTCCTTCTTCTATCTTGTTGCAAGATTTAATGGTACCTAGCGCTAATAATTCTGGGATGTTTCTACCCATCACTGCCTCTGCTCGTGATGTGGGTAGAAAACAAACTCCAACTTGTGGCAAGCAGAAACAAGTTATATTCAAACAATTAGTTGAGCTATTCAAGAGAGATTTGGCAGATGGGTTTGAGGCTGGACCGAAAGAATTGGTTTCAAAGACACCTAATGGCAGTACTGATTGGCAGGGAAATGTTAATGTGACAGATGGAAGTGATGCGGTCATGGGTGGTGTTACTCAGAAACTTGAGCAGCAACAGTCGCAAAATGTACCATTTACCTCTTTGATTATGCCTCATAATCCGAAAGACAGTGACCAAATGGTGGAACAGATCATTTTGTGGAGGGGAAATTCCTTTGATCAAAACACTCAGGTAGTCTTCTAGGCATTTTGATGGTGCTGCTCTTACTTAGGACACTTTTCATAGCCTGAAGAAGTGGAATCTATCCAATTCTATTCTCTCCTTACGCATTGCTCAATGTGAAAGTTGTCATGCAGAAATGTAGAATAAAATTGCTTTCTTTGCATTGTCTATCAAATTTCTTTGCAGAAATGTAGCCTAAAGGTTTCTTCATATTAATAGTGATATGATTGATAATAAAACATTCAACATGGATCTGCAAGTATGATGATGCAATTGAGTTGAGAAAAGAAGAAATGATAAGCCTATATCATCCTTGTGTTTAGTGCCTTTCGAGTTTATTTGAGATGTGCACTAACTTGTATCATTGTGTTTAGTGCCTTTCTAGTACATTTGAGATGTGCCTGTAACTTGAGATAACTTGATTTATTTCCAGTGCACATCTAAAGAGCAGAGGTAACTGCTATCATATTGGAATTTTGGAGATAGGGGATTGGAGGTTGGAAAGACAAGTATCTTGTACTAATAGATGTGGTTATGTCAAATGTGTAACGGCAGCACCCATAACTTTTTCTGACTAGTTTTTTCGGATTGTGAGTTGGTTGTGAATTGGTAGAAATCTAGACCTATACTGCTGATCCTCCTTTTTGTGATTTCAAGTTATTTTGGCATTTTCATAAAGTTTCATGAGATTCCCATAATCTTTTTATGGTGTTTTAGTTCTTGTGACGTTGTCAAGATAGTATCTTCATCTTTATATAAATAGAGGTACATAATACTATGGTGTTGGATTTTATATTCTTTCTCATTGTTAATCAGTCTTAAGAAAATCTTCTATTTCCATTTTAGGAAAATATGATGTTTAGAACTATCTTTGATCTGTTAACATCAATCGTTCCACTTTAATCTTCTCTTGCAAAAAGTATCAGGACTTTAGAAACCTGCCACAAACTTAAAGAGTAACAATTACTGTCGGAGAATTGTGCCTTTTCTTTTTTTGGACTAGAAAAATTAAGAAGGAAGAGATATTCTTCATCTTGAATCATCTTTACTTACCTGAAAAGATACTAGCTTCATTTCCTCTGCTACATCTTTGATCCAGTTCCGGTGATTGTTCTGATTGTGTACACTGCCTTGTTGTATTTGTTTCTTCAGATATGGGATTTTAATCTGGGACAGTTGAGGAGCCATGAACAGTCTAGCTCGTTGGAAGCAGATTACAGTGAGAGCGACATGGTGCACATGATGAAAAGCTATGGTGAACTCATAAAAGGGACATCATTAGCTACTTCAAAAGGATTAGGACTCTCAGGCATTAACTGCTCAGTTGCCCATGATGATATGACAGCCTTTAGTGTAAGCTCTAGTCACATGTTAATTTTGATTTTCTTTTTCGTTTAGTTGATTTCAATATGGTTGTTTTAATCCCATAAATCAATGATTGTGGCATGAATTCTTCACAGTACTTATGAGTGACAGATAAGACTTAACAAAAAACATTTTCTGGACAGATCAGAGACTTCTTTTACCAACCTGCATTTCTATGTTCTGTCCCCGAGGAACATTGAGGTTTCCTTTGTGTGTTAAGGAATTGGATATATATTAGCTTCAGAAAATGTAAATTATAGCAAAGGAATGGTGCACAAGTAATTCTGTTGTGCATTTAACCTGAAAATGACCTTACCAATTATAATAAACTCTTAAATTTCGCTGGTAACCTCCTTCATGAATCATGACAATGGAAGGTTCTATCAAGTCAATTGCCAAGAAACTGATGCTTTAACCTGTATGATACAATGATGTCTTCCTCCTGAACCTGAGAATTAATTTGCTCACTGCCTTGCAGAATAATTCGAATAACCGAGCAGCAAGCCAGGGGCCAGCGACATCTGAAAGCAACAATTTACCGAGAATAAAGACTTCATCTGGCTCAGGTTATGTTAAACCGAAATGCTGTGGTGTATATACAGATCTGAACTTTATGGACCAAAGCATAGTTGTGGGAGGTGAAAACACCGGTGCAGAAACACTGCAGGCTGATATGGAGCTTCTGGCAAAGAACAGAGGAAATGCAATGCAACGTTATAAGGAGAAAAAGAAAACACGAAGGTAGGTTATCTCATTTAGTTTTCCCTTGCTTTCTCTCAGTTTCCCATTAAATTTTTGCGTTTTTGCATCTGAGTCTGTGAGTTGTGATGTCCAGATATGATAAGCACATTCGGTATGAATCGAGGAAGGCAAGAGCTGATACTAGAAAGCGAGTTAAGGGTCGATTTGTGAAGGCTAGTGAAGCTCCAGATGGCTGAATACCTGTTGAATGACTGAGGATAAGGATCTTTTTGTCTCTGTATGTATATATTTCTTAGTCTACCTGATATTTGTAACCGTAGGTTTGCTGTGATGCTGTCTGTGGCACCAATTGTCGGTTAATATTCTAGTCAAGCTTTGTACTTCTGCATATATGTCAAGTGCTCGCATGTACAACCTTGATCATCAATCAGGTTTGTGGCTAGATCCTTCACCAGGAAGCCAGCTTTTGATGCTAGTCTTGGAAGTTAATAGTCTAGGTACAATCAATTCACTTTCCTCTCCGCTTGGTGCCTTTTTATTGGCATGCATTCATTCTTTCGAGTTCTGAGTGATCAAATTATTGCTGAGTTTAGTTGACTCTTCTTTTCCTTCCTTTCCGTTCCCCATCATTTCTGGAAAGCTGATGTTAAGTACATATGTTACAAGATGGATTATGGATATACTGATAAGCTGATACTGTTGTAACCAATTCTTTTGTGGTACCAATATCCTGATGTTTGGTGTCAAGACTCGAGTATCTTGCATGTACGTGCTTTTCAGCACAAGGAACGGGAATTACTCTTAACTCTATCTTATCTTTAAAGCAAGACTCAAGTTGGTCATTGTACCGCAGGTTAAAGACCAACAATAAAAAAGGAATGGGAAAAAGGAAGAAAATGGAGAGGAAATATTAGGCTAGTAGATTAAATTTCTTTTATCAAAGTCGGGAAATTCCTTGGATCTTATAAAAGATGACTCATAAGAGTTCAGTATGTCAACTGAATGTAATCTCATTGTATTATGTGGTTAGTCATGGGAAATGGTGCAATTCGAGGAAAGAAAAATTGTTTGGGTGATGTGGGTTAATTTGTTATCTGATGGACGGTTCTCATTTACTAATGTGGAATGGTTATCATGAACTCGTGCGTCATTATTAAACTCGATTCAATATATTAAAATCCAGGTGGATGATGTACGTATTAACATGATGGTTGTAGATGGGCAGTAGTCTTTTGTTCATCGAGGAAACAAAGAAGCAAAGAGTGTTAGGTAAAGCCACTTGCCCATTGATCGGTCCTTGATATTACGACTTTCCTGATGGGTCTTGTGAAGGCCAAGCTGTTTTATCATGTGAATGCTTTTAAGGCTGAGAAAACAACTACACCGCTCCCCATTTACTTCCTTCACGCCTTGCATGTCTTTCTTTATGAACTAGACTACTTAGTTTTTCATTCATTCATTTCAAAATAAAACAGTCACCCACATATATCCTTCAAAGAATCACTTAGCTTGGCAAAGCATGAAGGACTTATCTTTCTTTCAGTTGAAAAATGTCATGGGAGCTAAGATGCGCAAAGGTTTTAAAAGCTTCTGTAATAATGATACCTCTACTTCCACACTCAATCATCAAACCACAGTGTCTGCTCGTCCTGTTTCATCTCCTAATTACATCATGGACACTAGTGATCTAAGGCTAAACGAAAAGGGAAGCCAGACTACATTGGAGGAGATGCTGCTCCAATTAGACATGGAGGAGAAGATGGCAAAGCTGAATCAATATGGGCCGCATGTCCGACATAGAATGTCATGTGTCGACAGTTCCGACATTCTACGAACAGCAAGGAATGCGTTAAATCAGTATCCCCGATTCTCTCTTGATGGCAAAGATGCCATGTACAGGTGTTCTTTCCATGACATGTCTCCTTTACTAAGCACAAGTGTTGGTGCGAGAAAATCAGTATGCTGCAACCGCAAGATGGACATGAAAAGTAGTCAAACTCAAAACATGCCCCCCACAATAGCAGGTGAGAGAGTGATTTGGTATAAACCAGGAATAGTGGCAAAGCTGATGGGACTTGAGGCTATGCCAATGTCGATGTCAATGGAAAGAAAGCATAACAAGGATAGAATCATGAGTGCAGTTGTCAAAAGGCAAAGCTTGAGGAAAAGAGCAGAAAGGTACGAGATGGAGAATAAGAGATTAAGAGGAAGGGTTGTGGTGGGAACAGGAGCAGGCTGTGGTGGCCGCTACTCTAGAGAGATGAATCAGAGCTCTTGCTCAAGGAATGGTTACTGTGTTATGAAGCCCGTTGAGATGGATCTCCAAGAAGTAGGCTGGCCAATGCGAGGTGGGTTTTTTGTACAGAAATGACGATGCTATGTAAGATAATAATGTCAGAAATATATAGAAGATTAGGACTCTCCTTTCTGAATGTCAAATTGATTGTCTCTTTGTGTTTTTCTAAATAATTGGATACAGGAATAGGAGTATAAAGTGGAAGTAATAATGTAGCAAAAATGTATGTTTGAACATACGTCATGGTCTAAAGAGAGCTCTTAATAAAGCTTCTGAACTCATACTACTATCCTGAATACATAAGAAGAGCAAGTGTATGCGTTAATCATATCGTCAATCTTTGTCGAACCCTTCAGGACAGATTAGACGAAAATTTCCCCAACCCTCGAAATGGGGAAGAAAAACACCGCAACAGCAAAACAACATTAGTATTTTGGTGACAACTTTTGTATTCTAGATCTGATTTATCCTACAAATTACAATAATCCAATGGAAGAGACCTAGCTGGTGTTGGATTCTTTTGTCCCTCAGCTGGCACCTTCTCCATTATAATTGTAAGATGAAAACTTCAGCAATTTCTTTCTAATTTCTAATAACTAACAATGGCAAAGAATTGCCTGATAATTCAACCAGTGGAGAAGTGTCAAGTGCATTAGGGAAAGTGATCAGACTGGTGAGCCTGGGGCTGGCTAACAATCAGTTGAGCAGCTCGATCCCACCATTTGTTGGCAATGTAAAATCCTTACGATGGATGTAATCAAGCCATTTCTTTGATTTATAGTATATCTCTGCTAAACATTTCTTCTCTTTATGTTATTATTTGTATATATATTCATGCGCTATATCGATTATAATATATCTCTACTCAACATTTCTTCTCTTTATGCTATTTATTATTTGTATATATATTCATGCACTATATCGATTCAATCATTAAAAATACCAGCATGACATCGTCTCCCCAATGCCCACCCCTCCAACCACAATGTTTTCTTTAAAAAGAATTCCATTAAAACCAATGTTCCAAAATCCCATATCGAAATATTCACTATTTTACATAAAGAGTCACACTGAAACTCTAGATTCTTGATATATTCAAGCCATAGTACAAGAATCGGAGCTTTTGACTTTTAACCCATTGAAAGCAAGTTGAATACTTTTCAATCGAACGAAGTATGAATTTATGAAGTTGACAATTAAATTACTTCTTCTGTGCAATTCCGTTTTAGTCAGTAAAAAAAAAGGAATGATTCATTTTTTTATTTGATAAATATTTAGTAGCACTATTAATATTTTATGCATGTTAGATTCCACAATGGTGCACCTTTTTATTTAAATTTTTTTTTGAAATATTGCGAAGCTTTCTCATATTTTTTAAAATTGATGCCTAATAAAACTACATCACATAAATTGGGATAAAGATATTTACATCTCAAATATTTATTAGGCTTGAATTTTGTTCCCTTTTAATTTTTTTCTTCCGTTTTCCCCTTTCAAAAAAAAAAGAGTTGTTTCCTCTTTGTTTTTCAATGGTTTTTCTATTTTTAATTTTTTCATTTTTACTTCTTCCTTTTTTTCAGATGTAAATTGCTTTTTCTCTTTCATTTTAGGGTTAATTAGTTTCTTTGTTTCATATCAACTGCTTCAAATTTATTTATTAGTTGTTGTTTCTCGAAAAAGTCATCATTTTATTCCACAGTTGAATTTGTACAAAAGAGAAAAAGGCAAGTGGATTAAAATTGATCAAGTATATTTTTTAGTGATTTAAATGGCAAGATCGTAGATCTATACAAGAAAAAGATTTTCAAATAAAAAAGAAATGGATCGTAGAAATGGGGATCACTCTGAGACTTCTTTTAATGGAAAAATTAGAGAATAACTACCATTAATAAGGATTTTTAAAAAAATCGTGTTTCTGATGACTTTTATTCTCTGCAAAGCCTCCTTATATAGGCACAAAATCGAAATCATGACCTCGTAAAATGATGGAACATTTGGATACTGTAAAGACTACTTCGTAGCCCTTGCCTATGTTAAGATGCATTGCATAAAGCTAATTGGAGCAAATAGGCACACGACTCAAGACTAATTGTTAGGCTTCTATCGTTTCTAACGACTTTTCTCATGTCCCGTTGCAAGTTAGTTTCAAACTTGTAGATGTTTAGAGCTTCCTATGATATATCAAGTAGAGACCTCTTTATCTTCCATGGACTACCTATGGATGTTTGTTCATATTTGGTCTTGCCACATGAATCAACGTGATTTTATTTTCTATTAAGTTTGATTTCGTATTATACAAATAGCCCCCCGCTCTTCAAAAATTGAATGTAACGTATCTGAAAAATGGAAGATCCTCTATGTTGCTTCTGTAATATGAGACAATTGATAGTCTACTATAGATCGAAGAATGTTGGCATTGCTATTCTTGCACTATTTTTATCTAATACCTTCCTCATTTCAAGTTACTGCATATTTTAGATTGCTTTAAACTTATCTTGGCTTGGGTATCAGGCTCCCATTGTCTCATTAAAAACCTTTTCATGAAAAATTCATTGGAGATAAAAAATCATAAGCCAAGGAACAGAGTATAACAAATCTCCTTTTGTCTTCCTTAAAAATTCAGTGATAGTTTATGTTTGGTAGCTTGCTTTTTTTTTCTTTTGAGATATCCATCTCCTAACATCATGTTTGTTGTGGTATCTGTGCATTCCTTTACTTAATAATTTTTAAAATTGCTTATTAGAACTTTAAAAAAGGTCTTTACATATTGTAACACCTCATAAGTTCTAAGTCTAGATCAAACCATGTATATAAGCTAAGAGGTAGATAACTGCATAAAATTTTTGATTTTTATGGATACCATCTATAGGCCATAAACAAAATCATGGCTCATAGATAAGGTTTGTAGGTCAATTTCACAGATATAGATTTTAATCTAAATTTGTCATACCTCGAGAGGGTACAATAGGTGTGACCAACACTAAGAAATTATTGTTAGTCCCCAAGAAAATCACTTGTCTCAATTCACCCATTGTTTATTCAATCAACAGAAGACTCAATATACTCAAAAGAATTACATAAGTGAGCTCTTAATCATCTCAATCAATAGAAATAATATATTTTAAAATATAACTCAACTCGTAGCTCTTTCTTACCAATAATAGTTAAAAAAACAAATTCAAATGTAACATCTCTGACTCAAACTATGAAGCCTCTATCAACTCATAAGAAGGTGGCAAGAGAATCCATGGCTACCTCAAAACAAAGGAAAGAAATAAATAAACTAAAATTAAAAGGATTCTCTGAATGTAAAGAGGTCTTACCACTACTCAAATGAATGGATATTCAATGAATCTTCTGTTGAGGATGCCTAGCACCTGTATCTACATAATAAAATAATGCAATGTCGAGTAGCATCAGTATATGGAATGGGAGGTGTGTAAAATAGCTAAATAGAAACAATACTCAAGAATATTACATGATGAAAATAAAGCTTAACTCAACTCTATATGATATGCATGTTTTAAAAGTAAAACAATGCTCAACAATTATAAGTGATATGTCCTCAGTGAAATAAAATATCTTTCCTTATTAGGGAGTTTCTCTAACCGACATCCATCAGCTATGAGCTAGTGATGGCACAGTGAAATCGTTATCGTTGGCACAACCATTTAATACTTGTCATGATAAGGGACGATCACCCTCAATGGATCTAAAATAAAAGTCCTCTTTTGGAAAAAGAGATGTTAGACCTCTATTCTATTCTGGTTACGTAGTTATAGGACTCGTGTTACCTCTTCTCTTATCCAAGTTGGTGTTCAATACTACTTTCAAAATATATTATGTTCAGATGCTCAATCAAATATAATACTCAAATCATCTCATCTAGTCTTATTAGACTTTAACACAAAACTCAGGCACATCTCAAATCATCACGATCCTTCATTAAAAATAGATTTTTAAAATCATTATATCTCATCAAAACTCTGTATCATTCTCAAAATATCAATATGCTCTAATTCATTTAGAATCAATACTCAATTTTTTTAAAGCTCTTTAAAATATGCATAGACTTAGTATAAAAATTTATACTTTGTTAAATGCATGACAATAGCCAATCTCAACGCAAAATAACCTATGGAAATCTTAAATCTTAACTCAAAGTAATCTATAGTGAAAGCATGATGATCAAATCAATTAGGGTTCATTGGAAAGTAATCACTAACAATAATTTCAACAACATTGAAGATAGGAATAACAAAAATCTCAATGCGTAAATATATAGAACTCAATAGAAGAAGAATTAGTCAATCGAAATTCAAGAATTAGGATTAAACTAAACTCAATAGTCAATAAAGATGAAATTTAGATGTTGTGTGCATGGGTGAACTCAATCCAACCTTGTGAATAACATTATATATCTAGAAGATCAAAACTTTACTCGAAACTTGAAGAACTCAATGAATGCTCTTGAACCCTAGCTTTTCTCTTCTAGACTTGCTCTCAAAGTATTATAAGTGTTTATGAGGATGTGAGTATCATTGGGTACTAATAAAGGGTTCATTTTAATTCTAAATGTCAAGGGTTTGATTAAAAAAGAATGAAAAAAATAAATTACCTTTCATTAAATTGTTAGAGGAAACGACGAAACCCTATCTACGAGTCATGGTTTAGTGTACGACTCATAGACTAACTTTCATGAAAACTAGGGTGTAACGGTTTTGGATCTATGACCAAGCTTCTATGAGTTATAGGTCCTTTCACAGGCTCGTCTTGCATGTTCATGAAAAAAGTACTTCAACTATATTTTTGGATTTGAAAACCATGAAACCAAGACTGTGAGTCATTGTCTTGGTTACGAGTCGTATACCCCTTCTTGTGGATAGAGACTGACCAAAATAGGAAAAATTATGAGCCTCAACGTATGGGTCTTTCACGATCCATGCCTAGGGCCTAGCCGTAACACGGTAAATGAGAATCACCCCTTAGCATTCAATCAAGCATTCATGGTAAATAAATGAGAAATACATAAGTGGAAGCATATACATGCCATGCCTCACAATCATAAGGAAGATTGTAACATGAGAGATACAAGTTTGAAACTGAAATATACATAGGTCCAACATATGCCTATAACTTATGACATAAGATGGGGACTCAAACATACCCTGGCTCACCCTGAATATAAAGTAGGTTGTCTCTAGAATATAAACATGGTTATGAATATAGGATAGAAGGCCTTGTCCTCAAAGCATGAGGATTCACCGAATCTGAATCGCCAAAATACCTGGATCTAGCCATGGGGAAGGATAATAGGATCACCTACACCTACATTATGATGCAATGCAGGCATATAGTATGCATTAGTATGTTTGAATGTACTAAGTATGTGGACATGCAATGTAAAGGAGTATATTGAAGACCTGCATGACAATGTTACATGAAAACCATAGTACATGAATAGATACAATCACATGAAAGTAAACTTGTTTACATCACCATGAGTTCCTGGACATCATCATAAATCCATAGAATTAGTCATAATTCATACATGATTTCATACATTAAGTCATTCCTTTGCCTGAAGGGTATAGGGTGGGTTGTGCCCATCCTTATCTATACCTTGTGTAAAGGAAGGGTTGTGTCCTACCTCATCAATACATATAGCTCATAAAGTATAGGGTGGATTGTGCCCATCCTCATCTATACCATGTGTAAAGGGAGAGTTGTGCCTTGCCTCATCGATACACATTAGACATGATTGTGAATAGGATGGGTTGTTCCCATCCTCATCTATGCACGTCACTGGTGTAAAGGGAGGTTTGTACCATGCCTCATCAATACACCCAAAATCTCATTCATTAATATGCATAGGGTGGGTTGTGTCATCCTCATCTATGAATTGTGTAAAAAGGGGGTTGTGACCTACCTCATCAATACACATTATTCAAATTAGATAGTGTGAAGGGAAGGTTATGTCATGATTCGAACGTAGGGTCTGGCCATCACATGACGAATGTGATACCCGAAGGCATCCCATCCAACCCTCGTGTTCATATCATAAGCATTCATAAGGTAAAAAAATATACATCAGAGAATAAACAAGCGAAAGTATATGTATAAGAAAAGAGTATAAAAATACATCATATCTATTTGGTCCATTTCATGCCTCTACATCAAAAGCTTGGCAGGGTCTAACATATAGCTCACTAGTTCACCCTCAAGATACACATCAAAAGTATAAAAATGAAAATGTCTCAACATAAAAGAGAGGAAACATCATAGGGATTGTTCCCAAAGCATGAGAACTCACCACCAAATCTCCAAGCTCAAATATGGATCTAGCCATGGAATGGAATAGTCGCCTCATCATCCATTCCTACATGGTTAGGTCATATAGGTAAAAGTATATGTTAGTACATAGAATGCACTAAATATATAGGTATGCCATGAATCAAGGGACATCACATTAGTATCAATATGCATAATCATCTTTAATGGAACAAGGCACAACATACATGAACATGCAACATTAAAATCATAATCAGAAGCATCATAAAAATCCATTCTTAACCTTAAGTTACATATGTGGGAATAAAACCATAACCAAAATTCATAAGACCAAGTAGACTATTACATGAAATCTCGATGTTCACTCTAGACAGAGCTAAGAGGAGTCTACTTTGCCAAGGTAAACTCAATCCTCACCCTATAGGCTCTACCCTAGCATGGTGAGAACCATCATTTGACACTCTTTAGGCTTTAACCTAGCACGGCGAGTGTCCATCATTAAAGCTATTTGGATCCAAAAGCACACCGTTAAGGCATAAAACATAAATATTATTCCTATGGTGACACATAGTTATGAGACTATGGTATCTACCAATGCCCTCTTAGTGCTAAGTCATATCACACGGAATACATAAATCATGCATATACACAACTTTCAACATAGTCATGCTTTATAACAATCATTCTTTCATAACTAGCAAATAGTTATCATAGCTTTCATGAAAACATCATGTCATAAGAATAGACTATTTACTTTGCTTTCATCATAGTATGAGTAGACATTCTCACCTTAACATCATCATCATGAACATTAGGGTTTTCATCACCCTCTTTATCATAGTATCATCATAGCTTTCATAGCATCATCATAGTCATAAAATATGCATTTACATATTGAGATCACAATCATAAACTTCCATGTATTCATCATAGGAGACTAGGGCTAAGTGTGGGTTCATGGACCATTGAGTCAAAATCATGCAATTGAATATGATTCATAGAGTAAAACATGTATTTAAATCAAGTTGAACCTGTAGAAAAAGACTTCACATCAAATCATTAAGCCCTAATCATACATACTTGAAATCTCATAGTTTTGCTTGCAAATCATATAGATCATGCACTTCAGCATAATTCGTACATAATTATTTGGAAACATCATATAGGAATGATAATCCATGCATTAGGAATCATTGTTAAAAAGTCCATAAGAATTATTATAAAACTTTGGCAAAAAAAAAAAAGGTTTTGGATTGGGATTCATGGATGAAACTATTTCATGAATGAATCCCTACATACCTCAAGTAGAATCCTTAGAATTAAAGAGAGAAATCTGAAAATCCTTAGTCCAACCTTCAAACTTTTGCTTTAATGGAACCCTTCACTTAGAGATAGAAATATTGAAAATCCTTAGGAAAATTTTGAGGATTAAAGGCTTTGAATGACTTGGGAATAAGACTTATAGGGACTAGGTCGGTTAAGGTAGTTAGAATAGTCAAAATGATGTAGTTTAGGACTAAGATGGATTGGAACTGTCAAAAATACCCTTCCTTAAAAATTTTCGGAGTCATCCACGAAACCCCTCTTAGGGCCATGGATAAACATATAGCTCATAGCTTGCCTCGTGGATTAGGTTTTTACAAAAGTTGAGCTGCTGGAATTGCAGCTTCTGAGTTACGAGTACACAAATGACCCATCGATCAAATTACGGGATGTAGGTCTTTCTGTAACACGGTTCCACAGTTAAAATAATTTTGGTTTATTAAGGCCCCTTCCTATGAGACAAACTTACAAGTTGTGGGCAAATATATGGACCCATCTTCTAATTCATAAGTCAACTTTCAAAAATTCTCAAATTTTCCATTTTTACTGGGCACTTTCCATGATACCACCTATAATGGCTCATAAGCTCTTATACGGGTCATAATATGGCTCGTACATCCTCACCATCACCAAATTATTTTGTCTTTTAGTTTTCCTGGCCTATGAATATGAAGGGTGTGAAATATCTCCCTCTTGGAATCATTCATCCTCGAATGAGATAGAATTAGGCTTGAATAGAGTAGGAACACAGTCATCATCATAGTATAAATGCATAAATGCAACTTAATTATCACTTTTCATAAAATTATTAAACTTATGCATCAAATATCATTCAAAAATAATTTCATGATCATGCATGCATGCAACTTAACAAGAGATATGCATTCGTGAGAATTTCGAAGGAATGGTTCACATTGAGTACCTTAAGCTTGAGTAGAAGGAAAGAGGTAAGAGTATCGTTTCATCATATCCGCTTCAGCCTCCCAAGTAGCACTTTCACCATGTTGGTTTCTCCATAATACTTTGACGAATACAATCTCCTTATTTCTCAATTTCTTTACTTGTCGGTCCAAAATCTCAATCGGTACTTCTTCATAAGTCAAATCTTCCTCAATAGGCACATCATTCAATGGAAGAATAGAATTTGGGTCACCCAAGCATTTCCTTAATATAGAAACATGAAACACCGGATGAGTCATAGCTAATTCCACAGGCAAATCCAATTCATAGGCTATCTTCTAAACCTTCTTTACTATCTCATGGGGTCCCACGTACCTAGGATTAAATTTACCTTTCTTGCTAAAATGCATCACTCACTTCATCGGAGAAACCTTCAAATATACCTAATCACCTTTATTAAACTCTAGTTCTCTCCTCCTAATATCAATATATGACCTTTGGTGACTTTGGGCAGCCATCAACCTTTATTTTATGACTTTCACCTTCTCCATAGCATCAAGTACCAAATCTGGTATGATTTAGGACACTTCTTCAATTTCAAACCATCCATCTACCATACAATGCTTCAAACAGAGCCATACAAATACTTGAATGAAAACTGTTATTATAAGCAAATTCAAAATGAGGTAGGTGATCATGCCAACTTTATTTAAAATCAAGCACAAAAGCCCTCAACATATCCTCCAACGTTTGTATTGTTCTTTCGACTTGTCCATTTGTTTGAGGATGAAATGTGGTACTTAGCTTTACCTTCGTACTAAGGCCCTTCTGGAATGATTTTCAAAAATGAGAAGTAAATTGAACACCTCTATCTGATATGATGGATAATGGTACTCCATGCAACTTTACCAACTCATAAATATAAACCTTAGCATAATCTTCAACACCATAAGTAATCTTTACCAGCAAAAAATGGGTTGTTTTTATCATTCTATCCATAACCACCCATATTGAGTCAAATTGCTTTCTAGTCCTTGGCGACCCTGTAATGAAATCCATATTCACCTCTTCCCATTTCCAAGTGGGTAGTTCAATATCTTGAGTTAAACCAACGGGTCTTTGATGTTCTACCTTCACTTGTTGACAATTTGTACATTTCATCACACACCTTGCTATGTCTTTCTTCATATCATTCCACCAATACACTTCCCTCAAATCTCTATACATCTTGGTAGATCCTAGATGAATAGAATACTTGAAATTATGAGCTTCATCAAGTATCTTTGCCCTTAGTCCATCCACATTGGGTACACACAATCGCCCTTGATAATGCAACACTCCATTTTCCCCTTGTGAGAAAACTCCCATTTTTTTATCAATCATCAACTTCTTCAATTTGACCAAAGTAGGATCTATATCTTCCTTTATCTTAACTTCTTCAATCAAAGATGATTCGGCCCATTTGGTATCAACACACCACTATCACTCAAGTCGTTTAGCTTCATACCTAAACAAGCCAAACGATGTGATTCCTTAACCAACTCTTTATTTCCATTCTCCGTATGTGTCATGCTACCCATAGACATTCTACTCAATCTGTCAGCCACAACATTAGCCTTGCGGGGGTGATACATCACACTCATGTCATAATCCTTCAATAGTTCCAACCACCTTCTTTGCCTTAGATTCAAATCCCTTTGGCTAAACACATATTGCAAACTTTGATGGTCAGTGAATATCAACATGTACTCCATAGAGGTAGTGTTGCCAAATTTTCAATGCAAACACAATAGACAATAACTCAAGATCATGCGTCGGTTAATTCTTCTCGTGCACTTTCAATTGTCTTGAAGCTTATGCAAATATCTTTCCATGTTCCATAAACACATAACCCAAACTTGTGTGTGAGGCATCATAATATACAACAAAACCATCCAGTCCTTGGGGCAATGTCAAGATAAGGGCCAAAGTAAGACAATCCTTCAACAATTAGAAACTCTTCTCCATTCATAGGACCATTGAAATTTTACCTTCGTTTGGGTCAACCTTGTCAAAGGAGAAGCAATTGAGGAAAATACTTCAACAAACCTTCTATAATACCCAACCAAATCCAAAAAGCTTCTAATATTGGATGGAGACAATGATCTAGGACAATTTTTCGCTGCTTCTATTTTCTTTGGATCAACCTTAATACCATCACCCAAAATAATGTGGCCAAGGAAAGACACCTCTATCATAAAAAATTCACACTTGCTAAACTAAGAAAAAAGTTGCTTAAACTCAATGTTTGCAAGACAATCCTCAAATTATATTCATGCTCTTTCATATCCCGTGAATAAATCAATATATCATCAATGAATACCACCACAAATATATCCAAATACGTTTGAAGATCTTGCTCATCAAATCCATATAAGCAGCGGGGGCATTTGTTAGTCCAAATAACATAATAAAAAATTCAAAGTGACCACACTGAGTTCTAAATGTCTCCTTTGGAATGTCATCTTCCTTTACCCTTAATTAGTGATATCCAGGCCAGAGAACATTCTTAAAACAGTAGCTTACACCTTGTAATTGATTGAATTGGTCATCGATCCTTGGAAGTGGATATTTATTTTTGATGGTTACCTTATTCAACTACCTATAATCCACACACATCCGAAGTGAACCATCTTTCTTTCTTACAAACAATATGGGAGCCCCCCATGGTTACATACTAGGCCTTATGAACCCTTTATCAAGAAAATCCTTCAATTGTTTCTTCAATTCTTTTAACTCTGTCGGCGCCATGTGATATGGAGGTATAGAGATAGGTTGGGTGTCGGGCAAATGATCAATACTAAAATCAATTTCCCTTACAGAAGGAATACCGGGTAACTCATCGAGAAAGATATCAAGAAATTCATTTAGTATAGGGACCGAATTGAACATAGAATTGGTTCCCTTCCATTCAAGAATAGGCTCATTAGGGACTTGGAATGTGACCTTACGGATTCTACAATCAATAGAAGCATATGAAAAGACTATTAATGAAATGAGCTTAAAAAGGTTTTCACGGGTCTCATGGGAGGGAACCACGGGTCGTGTGAGGGCACATGGATCGTATGGGTGTCCATGAGACAATCCTCTCTAGTCAAGGGTGTTTCCATTGAAGGAAAAATAGTTCGTACCAAAGCTCCATGGTCCGTAATAAGATTCCGTTTAAAGATCCAAGTTCTAAGATGGTGATTCCATACTTAGAAAAATTTCAGACCAACACCCACACAGGACCCCCACATGAGTCGTACAGGGTTGCACGGATCGTACCAAGGCCCGTGGTGGGTGCCTTAGGCAACAAAGTGGATTTAAAGTGAAAGGCAACTACCACGATCCACTTTAACAGCCAGTGGTGAGCAGCACGAGTCGTGAAGGGCTTAGAAGATGGACATTTGGTCTTGAACTCCCTGTTAAGCCACAACATGCCACATACAAGGACAAGGGCCACCCCTAGGCAGCCTCCACAACTTCTGTACTCTCTCCATGAATTGTGGAGGTGACCATGGGGTGTCACCTTGGTCAAAAACTTCAAGAATCAATTATCAAGCATCATTAAGGATTTCCAAAGTCTAGGTCCTTACATTTTCAATCAAAAAACCTGATTATCAAACTCACATAACCCTGATCAAATTTCTCCATCTCAAGGGCATCATAACTATAAAAGAAATTAAAGCAAAGGCCAAAAACATACCTCTTTAATGATGTAGAGATCAATGAGAACCTTTTGTTAGCTTTTGTTGATGAATTTCTTCACAACAAGAAAAATTATAGGAGTAAAAGACTAAAAAGAAATGTTGGCTTGAGAAGGAAGTGAAAAGGAGGGAATATAAAAAGTGAAGAGATCAAGGCATTTGAAAAGCCTTTAATAGATCGGTCAGGTGCGAGGAGTCGGCAACATCAACTCTCCCCGCCAAACATGTTTGGCAGTATGTCGATTGTGCTGAAGACCACCATTTTTAATAGATATCAAATCTCAACTCAAGTCAAAAAGGGCTGTGATAATGACCATCACTCAAAAAGTTTGGCGATTTGAAAAATTGCAACTAGGATCATCAAATTTGTCAGTACCTTAGGAGTCCTTGAATGACTCAAAAGGCAGTCAAACTCGCAATCGTTGTCTTAATTTAGCGATTCACTAATCGGGCCCATCTAGTCACCCTTTTATCTTCCACTTTAGATTCTCCCTCTTCAAACTTGCACAAATTAACACCCATTATTTAAGGGAAAAGCTTAGCTAACTACCTTGGGATGCCTCCCAAACTCGTCATAGTTAATGTCATGGCACAATGTAGTCTTTCCACTGCCTTATGTTACCCATGAATGGTCGATCACTGATATCACCTGGAGGTATTTCACCTTGTTCAGAGTTTTGCAAATATTGAACACCGTCTCCTTATCATTTACTCTGAACATATGATCTCCCCTTTCTATATCCACAACTGCCCTTTCAATCTAAAAATGGCCTTCCCAAGATAATTGACACATCGATGTCCACCTAACAATCCAGGATTACAAAGTCAGCCAAAAGAATGAACTTCTCTACCTTCACCAACACATCATGAAGAATCCCCACCAGTCTTTTAATTAACTGATCATCCATAAGCAGACATCTAGTAGTTGGTGAAAGGGTTTCTAGCCCCAATTCCTCAAATATAGACAAGGGCATGAGGTTTATTCTTGCGCCTAAATCACATAGAGCATTTTTTATGTGCTTCCAAAATACAATAGTTTTAACACTTAAACATGGGATTTTGTGTGTTCTTAAGGTGGTGTTAGTAGATTTGATGTGTGTTTCTTTTTATTTTACAAGATTTCAGTGTTGGCTTGAATTTGGGCTTGAAGTACAAAAACGTTTCAATTTTTGGAGGTATACGAGACCTCTATGGGTTATGGGTCCTTCCACGAGTCGTAGAGGAGGTTTCGTTTGTTCTTCTAGTGCAGGGGTGAAAATTGAGTTGCACTCTACGAGAGAGGACCACAAGTCATGAACCAGCATACGAGGCGTAGAGTGTGATCAAGAAGCAAGGATCAGAGATGGAAGAGTTGTTAAAAAGGGGTACAAACGAGACCCTTCACGGGTCATGGAATCCTCCATAGCCCATTAAAAGGTTTTATGTAAAGCACTTGTTGGATGTAACTACAGTCCAGGAGACCACTTTCATGAGTCGTGAACTGCTACATGAGCTGTAAATATTGCCGACACGGTTATCCTATTTCAGGTTATCTTCATATTTTAAGTACTATAAATAGGTTTTTAGGGTTTTTTAAGACATATATAGCAGAGACAGCATGTACATCAATAGAGAGGAAGAGAACGTGAGAGAAATTGTGAACATCATTTTGTGATTTTACTACAATCTTTTGGTTCATGTTTGCAATTATATTGAGAAGTTGGATTTGTGTTCATCTATTCTTGCGTGTAAGTACTTTAATTATGTCTTCTTCTTGCATAATTTCTTAAACACTTCAAGCATGCGTGGCTAAATCCATAACTAGGGTTGTGGGAATCATGACGAACTAACTAAGATAAAATTGGATAACTTGCAAATTCTTGCATGGTGTTAGGATGTATTAGTTAATCTTTTCATTTTAATTGATTTTTAATGGTGGCCAACGTTAGAACTAGCCTAGTATCACTAGTCAGATCAAGGAAGTGAGTAATAGAAAAAGAGTTAATTAACAGGAGTTGATCGATTTTTCTCAACTAATCAATCTAACTAAAATAAATAAGATTGTACTGGGATAGAGTAAGGGTTAGTAAAGTGACATCACAAAGACGGATCTAGTAATGTGATGAAATTCACCTATATGCTGGATCAAGGATTTAGGAGAACATAGCTTACAGTCCTGTACCTACACACCAGAAAAGAGTCGCAAGTATCCAAGAGCACTTAGTTAGGGAGTCATAGGGAACACACAACCCTAGTTCGCTTTTCTTTTGATTACAAACACATTTATTTTAGTTTAGATTTTACTTTCACTTGCAAAAAAATTGCCTCTTTGCATTTATTTTCCTATTTTTTGGGAGATAATAGGGTTAATCGATTCAATTTATAAGTTGTGCTAATCCAGAGTCTATCATATTCCTTGAGGGAATGATCCTAACCATTGTTAGGTTAAATACTTGATAACGACCATTTTAACCTCCGAATAGAGGTGTGGGCGGAAAGATTTTGAGTATTTATGGTACTATTATCGGGGAATATGGCTATACTTGATTAGTGCAACGTAATTTGATAGATTTCTCTTTATTTCCCTTATTTTACATTTTTGTCATTTTGGTTTGATTACAAGGTGCAGGTGAACAGTGCATACCAAATACGAGAAGTCGAGGCACTCTTTTAACTTCTTTTGACCTAGAGATCCATAAAACACTAAGAAGAATGGCCCAATAACCTGGTAACATTGATTTTGATAATTCAGCTAACGTTGCACTGAATCTAGATGGGGACAACCCACTTATAATAATGCCACAGCCTGAGGGACTTCAAGCCGCCGCTAATGATTGGAACCAATATCGACTGAACCCAATGGCTATGGATGTCATAGGAGAGATAGTGTTACCTCCACTTTTGGGTGACACTAAGTTCGTTGTGTCAAGTGAGCTGCTACAGATGCTATAAAATTGCAAGTTGTTCACAGGCCTATCGTTAGAGGATCCACACAATCACCTGCATAATGTTGTGTTTGTCTGCAAGAGCGTAATGGGGAATCAACATCTGTCCATGTATGCTATTGGGCTCCGTGTCTTCCCATTATCTCTTATTGGCAATGTAACAATATGGTTAGCTGATCTCTCACAGAGCTCGATCACTAGTTGGGCTAAACTATGGATGGACTTTTTGTAAAGGTACTTCCCCATATCCAAAAAGCTTAAGTTGAAAAAGGAGATCAATAACTTTGAACAACTGCCTGGTGATTCAATTGGTGCTACATGGGAGAGATTTACAAAGTGTCTGAGAAGGGTTCCCGACCATAAGATCGTAGATGAATCCTTCATTGAAATCTTCTACAGAGCCCTTGATGAGAATGGGCAAGCAGTTATCGATACCATCATGGGTAGATCATTTATAGATCATACCTTCTAGGAGATTGCCAAAAGGCTAGAGCGGGTGGTCAAGACTAATCGTGCATGTGGCACAAGAAACAAAGCCATAACTAAGAGTTCATTTGCAGATACTACTACTCTGGTGCAAGCACAAGTCAGTGAAGAGGTGATGCAAGAGCTTGCACTGATTAATACAAATATGGAGCTACTGATGAAAGAGAACATGGAGAAGGTGAATGTCGCGGCTCATCAGCCTGTTCGAGCGCCCATGTACGAAGAACCCTACTTTGAGAAAGATTTTTGCTTCCTAGTTGAGCAGATAGGGGCTTTCCGACCTAACACCCAGGGGTTCAATCAGGGTTATTAGCGTAAGGGCAAGGAAACCAAGGTCGGAACTACAAACGAGATGGAACTTACAATAATAATAATTAGGGTGGCTTCTATGATAGAAACAGAGGCCAAGATAGAGATGTTGATTAGGGCTACAGAGATGGCTACAGAAGCGGCACCTATGTTCCACCCCATAATCGAGACTTTGGTGTTAGTTCATCTAGAGTTAAGGAGATGTTTAATAGATTGTCGAAGAAATCTTATCCAGAGGATGAGACACTTAGGGGGATGAAGACTGACATCTTCAAAATTAATTAAAAGATCGAGCCTCATTCAGTTGTAATCAAGCAGCTTGAGCAGCAATTCGTTTAGATATCAACCCAGCTTAATCAACGCCAGAAAGGTACTCTGCCCAGAAACACTATTCAGAATTCAAAGAATGAAGAGCAGTGTATGTCCATCACAACTCGCAATAGAAAGTAGACCACTGATCCTCCAATGCCTATTGATGATGATGAGGGTTTTGTGAATAAGCAGGTTAAAACTGCTGATGATAGTGTCAAGACTGAGGAAAACAATGTCACGCCAAAATAGTTGAGACCCTTTCCTCGACCTCCTCCTCCCACTGATAGAGACATTGGAAAAGATGTCTGGATACACCAAGTTTATGAAGCATCTGGTGATGAAAAAGCACACAGTGAATCAGGAGCTCTCATAAGAGCTCTAACATTGCAGTGCTATCTTTACCCGATCCTTGGTGCAAAAAACAAATCCAGGAGCATTTACCATTCCCTGCTTTATAGGGCATGTGGAGTTCGCAAGGGCATTATGTGATCTTGGCGTCAACATTAATTTGATTCCCCTTGTGATATTCAAGAAGCTTGGTATGGCAGCCCCAACACCTATAAGCATGAGATTGTTGATGATTGACTGAACTGTGAAGAACCAAGTGGGAATCCTACATGACGTCCTCATTAAGGTAGAAAAATTCATATTCCCTGCAGACTTTGTGATCTTAGACTTCGAAGAAGATTTTTAAGTCCCAATCATCTTGGGAAAGCCTTTCTTGGCCACTGGGCCTTAGTGGACATGGAATCCGGTCTTCTCAAGTTTAGGTTGAACGATGAAGAAGTCACCTTCAATGCTTGTAGGTCGATCAAGAGGCCAGATGAGCTCAAGATGGAGGTGTGGCTTATTGATGAAGTCTGAGTAATCAGATAGCCCACGTCGTGTCGTGACAATAAATCAGGCACTGCTTGGGAGGCAACCCAAGATATTTTTGCAATAATTAAAGTTTTTATTTTAGTTTTTAACTTTAGACTTGAAATAGCTTAGATTTTTTGTATTTTTTAGGATGTAAATTTTGGGCAATGGACTGGTGTTATATAGGGTAACAGTGTATTTTTACAGGTTCTGCAGGTATGAGACCAAGTCAACTAATTTTGGCTGAAAAAGCACAAACAAAATTCTACGATTGCATCTACGAGTCGTACTACACTGCACGACTTGTAGATCAGCTCATAGAAACTTCCAATGAAACAAGATTTATGAGAACTTCAGTCCACGAACCAAGTCCATGATTTGTTTATAGAACTACAGGTTATGGATTGGGTCTGTGGACCCCAGGAAATTTCCTAAATGTGTCAAATGTAGTTTACGGAATTTTTTACGAGTCGTAAACCATTCCACGAGTTATATAAGGACTCGTAGACTGAAGGTATGAATGAAAAGGTTTAGGCCTCACCACGATCCACGAGTTATAGGACATTTCAAGACCAGTAATCAGAGTTTTGTGAAACAAGAAACTGGGAATTTCAGGCCCGACTCGATAAATTTCAAAAATTCCCCGTGTAAAAACCCTAGTCTGGCAATTTCTCCCATCTCTAACAAAACATTTAGCGATTTTCGTCATTTTTCAGCCACCTACGGTGATCTCCCAAACCTAGGGTTTCGATTCCTCTTGGTGTCCTTGTCCTTCTCTTTCAAATATCACTCAAATCTGATAAGATTTTTGTCCCTAAAATCTCATTTATCAAATTATGATTGGGATTGAGTTGTGATTGTGATTGGGTACGGATTTAACGGAGTTATGCACTTGTTTAAATACTATTCTTTGAAATTCATTCATATTAATGATTAAATTAATTAGGTAGAATTAATATTGGTGTTGGAAATTGTTGGGTGCCAAATTATGGTGTTAGTATAACCATTGAGCCATTGTAATTGATTGAATTTGTTGAAAAATGTGTGATGACATGGCCCAATAGTTAGCATACACTTAGATTTTAAATTATAGGCTTAATCATTTTGACAGGGTATGATGCATGAATGGGGGTAGGAATTTGTTGTAAATACCTATATTGGTGCATAAACTCTTGCTTGGTGTTGTAAGTTGGTTGAAAGATTAGTTAGGGAAACTCGTAGATGCAAGTGCCTATAAATTTTGGACAATGGTCACCCACACAAGGGTATTCTACGGCTCGTGGAGTGATCTACGAGTTGTGGTTGCCCCTCATGAAATGTTTTAGTTTTCAATAATTTTGGGGCTTCATCATACAAGACTTGCTATGACTCGTGGATTGTTTGATGACTCGTGGATTGTTTCATGACTCGTGGATAGGTCTCGTCAAATTTACCAGTACTCAACTTAATCTGAGACTTTTATCCACGACTCAGTCTACGACTCATAGACAATTCTACGAGTCGTGACTCGTGGATGAAATTTAAGTTGTTTAAAATTTGATGAACACTACCCTAAGAAACCCTTTACGACTAGTAGAGCACTCTATGACTCGTAAATAGGGTTTCGTGAGCCCTTATTCCCCCAATCCAATTCTAAAATTTTCTTGTGTTTTTGAGTTAAAATTCATGGAACTAACTTGTTTCGTGATTGTGTCTTGCAGGTACTATGGCCCCCAAACCAAATAAGGATGAGACTATAGTTATGAGGGTCGCTTATGGGATGAGCCCACGGACTTGAAGCATACCCTCGAGACTAATGGCTCTATAGAGGAGCTCGATATGCAGCCGAACTTCGATGTAGAGCCATGATAGACCGGGAATCTACCTGACATGCTTCATCTCAGGCCATCGTGGTTTGACCTCCCCAGTCTGAAGAAGAAGGTGACAGGGCCAGCAGTAGCATACAGATGACCTCCTCCGAGAAGGACTCTGAGTCTGGTTCAGAGGAGGGGTCAAACTCTGCATCTTCCTCCAACCTCGAGAACCCAAGTCATCACTGGACGCAGAGCACAGCAGGTGGTGCATCGAGGGCATGCAAATGATATTCCAGGAGGATATGCAGAGAAATGAGCATGGTTGACCTGCTCATTTCACACTAGAGGAGTCCAGAGCTATCATCAGAGGACTTGATAGTGTCTCGGGGCTAGAGGACTCCATAGTTCATCACAGACTCTAGTGGTCGGCACATTCGTCTGGGAGGTACTCACAGATATTGGTGAGGGAGTTTTACACCTCCTATGCCGCGACTATTCATAGCACTCTTCCCAAGGGGAAAAAGCCCTTGCCCACCCCAGCTTAGAGGAGGTGAGAGTGCGAGGCCGGGTGGTTGATATTTCAGAGGAAGCCATCTGGCAGATGTTATTTGAACCCAAGTTCGTAGACCCCAACTCTATAGCAGAGTATGATCACAGAGTGAGGTTGGCATAATACTTCAGAGTTATGAGGGACCCGGACCGCTGGACCAGTTTGATGAGATGGGTGGCTACCCACATTGCTGTTGTTGGACCTGACCCTACTTGGGTAGCCGTATATTTGAAGTCGATTGTGAAGGTTTCACTTAGTTTTCCTACAAAGTTCTAGTGGGTTGTTGTTCGCTCGAGGATCCAACCGACACTTGTTGATAACACCCTAACGCCAGAGAGAGTCATGTTGGAAGCCAGCATCTTGGATGGTTATGCGATAAATTGGGCCACTCTGATTATCGAGTAGATCCACGAGGTGACTCTGAGAAGGTCCGCTATGATCCCCTTCCCATGTTTGATACATCATCTTTGTTTGACGATGGAAGTTCGGATACTTCATCCTGTGGACGTGTTAGTGTAGGTGCAGTGTACTTTAGATGCCAACCTGATAAAGGCTAAGGAGAACCCAGTTGCACTCTGTCAGGCACTAAGGCCACATATTGTACTTCCATATTTGCCTGATTCAGTGCCTCCAACTGAGTCTTCCATATCTGCTGCTGCACTGACTGCAGAGAGGCCCCTACAGATAAAGACTGTTGAGGGGAGGGGGCCGACTATCACCACTATTGTTGTTCCAAAGTTCGTGCCTACTACTTCACCACCTTTCGACATTGCATTTGTGTCGAGAGCATCCTTCCAGGCTCTGGCGCAAAGGTTGACACATACTGAGTTGCAGTTGGCTCAGCTACTACAGTAGTTGAGGCCCTACGTCCGCCAGGTGGTTACAGAGGCTGAGAGCCGCATGCAGGCTTTTACAGTTGCTGCCATCCAATAAGGGATGCATCGGTGGATGCCTGCATAGATACCTTTGAGGAGCAGGTCCAAATAAGCCTCTGTACAATGGCTCCCATTGACTTGTCGGCTATGCAGATGGATATTCAATTGCTCTAGGCCGGTATGGCTGCAGCATTAGCGACTCCATTAGTTGTGTCATCTACCATACTTGTTGCAGCTCCCATAGTAGACTTGTTCACTCCCGAGGAGCCCATAGAGACTTCCCTCAGGAAGAGGCCCAACACAGAGGATGAAGATGTGAAGCACTTCAGTGGAGAGCAAATAGAGGAGGAGAACCTAGAGATCGCCCTGGCCAGATCTAGAGAGGAGGAGGAGGCAAGACAAGAGCGCATACGCCAGTTGCTAAGAGGTGAGGGTACCTCCGGAGTAGCTCCCACTATTGAGGAGACCACCAGGCCTATGGAGGGTGGACAAACTGAGACTGAGAGAGCCACGTAGGCACCTAGGTATGTTTTCTTTTGACCCCAGTCCTTTATCATTTTTTACGTACATTGAGAATAAGTATGGGTGGTTACAAGGCCTCAGTGACGTCTGAGTAACTTTGGCCTATAACTACCCCAATTTTTTATTCTGAAGGGTTTTCTTGCTTGTGTTCTTTTTTCCTGTGGATTTTATTTTATGTTGAACCGACATGTTTAAGATGCTTTAGGTAGCATTAGTAGCACATAGTATTGATATCCATGGCATAGTAATTTTTGTGTGAAAAATGATATCCGTTAACTTTTTGTTTAGCTATTTGATAGTAACCATGCATGATTAGGTGTCTAATAGTGTTTGGTCTGATAAGAATTTGTGAACTATGTTAAAACGCATGATCTATTGGTTTGTGTTAACATGTAAAGCAATGTCATGAGTGAGTGAGCTTAATTGCCCGATTCTTTACTATGCTTTAATTCAGAACTTGCCCTGTTACTCATATTTAGACTCTAGGTTAGTTCGTTAGGAAAGGATCTTAGGCCATTATTTTGATTTAGCCCACTTAGCCTAAATATAACCATCCAAATATGCTATGTATCCCTTGATCCCTATTTTTTAGCCTAAAATTGACTCTATTCTTTGTAAATACCTAAGAAACCTAGACCTTAATGAATGATAATCCCAAACTTGGCCCTGGTCTTTCCTTGAACACTGTGCACCTCAACTAAGGCTAA